>APFE030737567.1:59079-171910 GCA_000404065.3 Pinus taeda
CCAAAGGTGAACATCATGTTGGATATTATCCTTTAAAGTCCCTATGAACACATCAATCCTATGCTCCTCTGGATATTTTTTACCCTTATGTTCAATTTTTGGAACTCCTCAATGTGCTCCATTATTGAACCCTTTTGTTTGAGACTTATCAATTGGCTAAAAAAAGTGTTTCCTTTTGTATCCTCATAATGTGCTGTCAATTCTTCCATAAAAATTGCCCAAGTGATAATTTGTTTACGAGAGCAAAGCCATTGATACCATATAAGATGGTTTGGTTCCAAATATAAAGTTGCAATACGTACCTTTTGTGTGTTTTTCACATTATTGAGATAAAAAAATTAGAGTAAATGAAATCATGATTAACATTTCCTTTGTTCGCATCATGAGTTTCCTTTACTACCTTTTCACCATTAGTAAGTATTTCTTATAGAAAATTTGTCAAATCTGTCTTCAAATCTGCCATGTCTCCCTTCAAATCTATCTTCAAATCCATCTTCAAGTCATCCATATTAGATTCCATACCCTTTATCTTAGATTCCATGCCATTTATGTTAGCTTCTGTTAGCTTTTGTGAGAGTGACATTTGTTGCACTTGTTCTTGTAATTTTGATATATCATGTAGCATTTCTTCCCCTTCTTCGTGAGTCATAATAGAGCTTTCAGGTTCCTTACTAGATGTTTGCATTTTCTTTCCTCGAAACATCAATTACCGATAATAATTCTCTATTATTCCCTTTGAATTCCTTCAAAATATATTTTCAAACCAATCTTGAGCAAAAATTTAAAAGAATCTACACACCTTTTCTCACTTTGTAGGAGCTCAATATTGCCTCTGATGTATCTCTATACTTTCAAATCATCCAGTTCTGAAATTGTGACCTACAGTAGCCATTTGTGTCTTCTTTCCAATGCCACCAGTCTAATCCAATTTGGATTCTCCAAGGAAGAGTTATGCGAAATCTCCCACAGTGACCTGATTATAGACTAGTTCAGTAGAGCGAACTTGTATGGCATTCCATGAGTCACTGTTTCGACCTTTCGCTCTAACAAATATCTAAAAGAAACTACAGTCCGTCCTCTTTCTATACCTTCTTACAAAATTTCAATTCGATGCCTAGAGAGCAAGTTATGACGATTTTCCCCAAGTCACCTATTTGGAATGTAATTCAGGAGTCTGCAAAAAGACCAACGTCCTCAGATCATATCTCCACAAATATAGCACACAAAGCTTTGAAATTCAGACCCGAGGTTCAACGCGATCTCTTCTCAAATGGGTTTTTTTTTAGCTTCTGAAACATCGCAGAAAAACGTTATAGCGAAAATGCCATGATGACCTATTTAGAGCAGCGAAACCCTAGAATCCAAAGCTCTGATACCAAATGTTATGAAACCAGCTCAAGAAAAGATAGAAAAGATAGATCAACACCTTAGAATTCAGCTCTTCAAGGGGGAAACCTCCTTTACATTGCATAAATGAACAATCCTTTGATTATTCAAATGACAAAACCTCCTTTCTATGTATAGGAGTCTAAGGAGTCACAATACAACCCAACGGACCTAATAATAATAATATAAGGCCACAAAATTAACAATGGAGGGATTCTATGGGGCATAGTAATAACAATATGGGGATAATAGGGGCACAACAATATTAATAAGAGATGCAACTACAATATTAATGGGGTAATCACTAGTATTATAGGGACCCAACAACTTCTATCCATAGTTCCTTCATCTTTGTCAACCACCTCATATTCCATATGAGAACATATTATGTTTTCATCTAGTCAAGATGTGAACCATGCCTTCATGCATCCTTTCAATAAAAGAGATTTCTTTACTTTGAACATGCAAATGGGGTATAGGACTTATCCATGTTGTTAGCAACTATATGATGACATGACTTAATTTTTATTATATATATGCATTCATACCTATTTTCTTCTTTTCGTCATCAAGGCTTCCTTTAGCAACTTCTTTTCCTTGATTGAGAATACTTCAACTATCTTGACATGTTGCATTCCTTTGTCATCATACCATCATTCTTTCAAACAATGAAATCCCATACAAGGTGGAATTCTCAGCAAGGCACTTACTTCTTCTAAGAGGTGAACCTTCGAATGAAAATTCCAACAGAGGATCTTGATTATCCCCATCCTGCACATGCTTCTTCCTAATGATGTATGATGAGCTCTTCACTAGATGACTTTCTTCTACCCATAAGCACTACTTATGCTTCTAATGAGGTTACCAAGCGCTACTTCCTTCTAATGATGACTGCCATAGATTTATACTTCAGTTATCTTTCAAGCTTCCCATAATGGTATCATGAGCTCTTGCTTTCAATCATATGCTACTATGATGTCATCCCCTAAAATGATGCATCATATCATGCTTCTAATGTTTCCTACCATGATACCTCTACTTTACAAAAACTTGAAAAGAACTTGGTGAAGAAGATTATCTCAATCATAGTAGAGATCTCTCACTTCTTCCTTCTTTGGTTTCTTCTTTTCAACCTCTTCCACTTCTTCAGTGATATGGGCTTCTTCCCTTCCTCTTTTGTTGTTGTGCTTCTTGAGCTTTGGACAATCTCTCTTGTAGTGCCCACATTCTTGACGGCCATAGCATTGGATCTTTGCCATGTTCTTCTTCATTTTCTAAGGACCAAACTTCCCAATCTTTCCTTTTCTTTTATCCATGGCAATAAATGCTTGAACTTGCTTGTTTGATCCTACATCGCTTTTTGCATTCAACCTGGTTTTTTCAATCTTACATAGTGACCAAAGTTCACTGAATGGGGTAGCTTCCTTCTTTCCATAGATGCTTGATGTAAAGTTGCCCCATTCCTCTGGTAGTGCATTGAGCACTATGGTGGTCATTTCTTCATCAAACATTATTTCTCCCAATTCTTGTAATTGGTCTCTTATTTATGACACCCTCATGAAGTATGAGGCTATTCCTCCTCCTTTTTAGATCTTCATCTTGTAGAGTTTTCGTCTTAATGAGATCACTTCTCTTGTAGTACTTACGGAGAACAATTCTACAAGCTTTTCGTAGATTTCTTTTGATGTTTCCAACTTTAATACATAGGGAATGAGGGGATCTTTAATGAATTCTATGAGAATCCTTTGAGCCCTTACTTCCCCTTTCATGTATTTCGCAAGAGCTTGAGCTTCTTCCTTTGGAGGTTTACTAATTGAGCCCTTAACATGTTCCGCAACTTCATTTTCTATGAGGATCAAATTTTTCCTCTTCTTCCATGCAAGAAAGTTTGATGACCCAACCAACTTGGTGCTTTCCTTGCAAAAAGACATTTTGATAGATTCAAATGTGGACATAAAGATACTTACGTGTGAAGATACTCCTTGATGACAATATCTTCAACCCGCTGCCTTCTTGATTTTGTAGATGATATTGGTAATAGAAGATTTCTTCTTAATGAAGATGTCTTCCTTCAAAAATGATCCTTGACCCAAAGAGAAAGAGATCACCTTGAATCCTTGATGAGTAATGCTCTCGATGATCTTCTAATTCGGCCCTTGTGTGTCATTCTTTAAGCAATCCTTCCTTGTCTTGTCACATTAGCTCGATACCATGTTGAGAAATCTAGGGACAGCAACATAGGATTATTTCTCTTTCTTGATAACTATTTGTGGTGTATTTTTACTTAATTAGCTTCTTTTTGCACTCGTTTATTATTAGTGTTTTTCTTCATCAAATAGCTACCAAATCATAAAGAACAATGAGACAACAGGAAACAAAATGTAGGCAATCAACTAGGGCCCTAAGTTGCACGAAACGGGGAAACGAGTACGAGTTTCCGAAACGAGAAGCGATACGAAACGCGACCTCCCCAAATTTTGGAAACGGGGAAACGCGAATATATATAATATATATATATATATATATATATATAATATATATATCAAAATATTAATAAATATATAATGTGCCACATAAGCATAAATATACATTAAATTTATTACACTAAGCATTACGATTTAATTTACATCACATTTACTCATGAATGATCACATAATGAAAATAAAAATATCGGAATATCCAAAAGCAACCTTTATTATATATCCAAATATCAAAATCAGCCTTTATTTATATTAATATATGAGGCTGCAAGTACAATAAAGACTATAAGGCTGCAAGAGAGAGATCCAAATTAGGATTTTCTGCATCTACATCCCATTCTTTAGAAGGACCATTGTTGTATTGGGAGTCTCCTCCTACATAGTCGAACGACCTTTGTGCTCTTGATTAAATACACGTTTCATACCCTAGTACCCTACATGATCTTGATTATTGGGAGTTTCCCCTGCATAGAGGGCTTCGTTCTCTTGATTAAATACAAGTTCCATGCCTTAGTACATGATAAAATCCAATGGAAACAATTCAATCCCTCCAATCCTGAAATCCTGAAAAACAAATAAGTCTGCTAGACTTTGAGTGAGATCTAAAATTCTATTTTCTCCATATGAAATCCAATGAAGGCAAAACCACTCTCAAACATTCTGAGTCATTTCATGGTAATGTTAAAAATTTAAGTAAAAGGATGAAAATGAAAAATAAAGGAGAATATCACTTTTACTTTAAGAATTTAACATTACCATGAACTGCATATCCCCCAAACTTCTTGATGAACTGCATATCAACACTAGAGCAAAAATTCACTTTTATAACTTTAGACATGCATCTAGAAGCAACAAGAAGTCACTAACATACCCTAAAAAAAAAACACAAGTTAATGAGGAAACGTGGGTTGTACGGCCCTGAAACGCGTTTCCGGCCATATTGGCCACGTTTCCGTTTCGGCCGTACCAAACGCGTTTCCGCATTTCGTACCTGTTTCCGTATGGAAACGGACCTCTATACCACGTTTCCAGCAACATAGCTAGGGCCAAAACCTCTCCAACTTGAGAGGAAAACCCACCATAATTCTTTCTCTTCTTATAGACCTTCAATTGACAAATTCCAAGACCCTCCAAGACCAAGTCAAACCTTGCTTCCAGCAACTTTTGCAAATCTAACCTCCAGCCACCTTTTCTGCAACTTCGATCTACCCAACAGCTTCTTTTGCAACTTCGGCCTACCCAGCAACTTCTTCTGCAACTTCGACCTGCCTAGCAGCTTCTTTTGCAAAAACCCTAACCCTAGCACGTGAGAGAAATAATGGTGTATTTATGCTCCTTTCTTCTTCGCTTTTGTAGTGTTGACCACTATGTGTCAACGACCCATAGCAGCACACCCCCTTTTTTTTGCAAAAGGGATAGCGCCTAATCGATGAGTCTGTGCCATCTAACTATCATCATCAACCTGATTATCATGTTATAATGTAAACCCATTATGCATGTATATGATGTAAATAATCTCAACAAATCTGTGTCATGTATGTAATTGCTTAGGTAAACCTAATTTTTTGGTGACGACCTACATTCTAGGAGATTTTTTGTCTCACTGATCCATTCTCAATGGTCGGCAGAGTTTTCCTTCAGTCTTACCCCAAATTCGGAATGTATCTTGTCACTAAGATCTTAGGCGAGTCCTAGTGTTATATATTGAGTCTATGTAAAACCGGCTTGGGAATAATCCTAACTATTTAGTTAGGTTATTTTATTACAAATTGTTTGGTCTGTTGGATTATATTTGTGTCGCAGAATGGGTAATCTGTGAGGGTCTATTTCAGATGGGTTTTCCCCCTTATGATGTAAAAGATATGAAAATTATGATGTAAAGTGTCTTGAGGGTTGGAAAAATAAGTTATCCCCTCATAGGTTAATTAATTAAATTTTTTGGACCAAAATTAATTAAAGCCAAAAATTTAATTAATTCTAGGTCCTAGGTAAATTTAAATTCTCAAAGGCAAAATTCGTTGGTCCTTGAAAATTCAAATTTTAAAAGGTGCCAGGACTAAGGTAAATTAATTATTTTGCTAAAGTTTAAGCCTTTGGTCCCTGGGGTTTAAGTCAAAGTCAAATTTCTGAGGAAATTAACTCAAAATTTTTATTTTGAGTTAATCAAAATGAATTTAATAAAAAAATTCAAATTTCCTCGAGAATTTAAAATTTCAACAGATGAGATTAAAAGAAATTTTAAGCCTCATCAACAGTCAAGATTGTTTTGACGAGGATCACTCGAACTAGCCATTGAAGGATTTATCTTTAAATAGGAGGTCATTTGTCAGTCAATTCATCTGACCCTTGAGTCGTGTGCTAAGCGAAAAGCTCGTGTAAATTTTTATGCGGATAATAAAAAAAGACTTTGGGGTTAATTTTCGTCGATGTTACTTTTCATGGAAATACTGTAAGATGTGTCATTTTTCAAGTGTAATTTTTTTAGCCATTGATAATAGCTTTTGAAGAGTAATTTGAGTATAGGTATCTTGCTCAGACGTTGGGGTTTAAGTGAGTTTAAATTTAAATGTAAAAGCAGGCATCTCTATTTCTCTGGCTTTTATTATCATTTTCTCGCTCTATGTTGATGGCTAAATTGAATTTTGCAGGAAAGTCTTGATTTTTAGATCGGACGTTCAAGGAAGTTTTCAGTTGGACCAGCCAACTCCCAATCCGTGTTTTCTGAAGAGCCCAACTTAATTTGATCCTGGGCTTATCATAAGATTTTTGTTGGTGATGCATGAAGTTTTTTGAGCTAAGCAACTCCTTTAAAATTCAAAAAAAAATATTTTAATTTTTATGTGCAAAATTGATAGATCTGGTTGTTGAGCGCCTTAAACTATTAGATCTGAGAATGGAGTTTGACTCACAGTCCTTAGATCTGATAGATCTTCCATTCTTGTGCATATATCTGTAATTATTTTTGGTTTTCTGACTTGGGGTTTTTCTGGGTTTTAGTTTTATCAATATATATATCGTTTGGGTGTTTCTTGTTGTCTTGCAGCTACAGATCTAAGGAAGAAATCTGTATAGAGTCTAGATCTAGGCCCTGGAGGATAAAATCTGGATCTCTAGGGTTCATCAACGTCATTTTGCAGGATATTCAAAAGATTTTGCAGTCCAGGGTTTTAAATTTAAAACATTTTTAATCTGGAAAATTTTCTATAAGGGTTTCATTGATAAATTTTAAGCAAAAGTATAACATTCCAATCTGTGAATTTTTCTTCAGTTTTTTGGCTACCTGGTTGTTGCCTGGGGTTTTTATTTTCTTTGTTGCAGAAAAAATTCGAAAATTTTGGGCAAATCTACTTAAAACCCTTGCTATCATCTCCATCAGCAACCTGCAAAAACGTGACCCCTTATCCGCTGCCCATTGCTCAACCTTCATTTGATGCTTCCTCATCTCCAAACCCTCGGTTCTGCTCTCTCCTCCTGTCTGCAGCCTTTCTTGCTGCCAGATCATTACTTCTTCTCCTTTTCCTACACTGCTTCTATCTTTCATCAAATCCGCACCCATCATAGCCAGCTCTCTTTGACCTGCAGCTACATCTCAATCTGTCCTCCCTTTGTTGCTGCCTCATTCAGCTCCATCCTCAAACCTTGTCTGCCAATAGTCGATTCCATCACAATCCGCCTACCCGCATCCCTACACCTTTGCTCTACCTACAGAACCCTACCCACAACTTTCTCATCGCTCCATCCTCCACGCATTCTTTTGTCCCTCCTCGCTGCCCATCCGCACTCATTCCTTGCAAAACCCTTCTCCTTTCTCGCTGCCATATCTTGCTCTCTATGTCTTCATCGCAGCTACAACCTGCAACCACACATCGATTCCATTGTCCGTTGAGCATCCTTCGCTCCTCAGCCTCCCACGTGCTCTCTCTCGTCGACCTTCTAGTCCTCGCTGCTCCAGTATCTTCCTTTGTGTTCTGTCCATCTCCATTCCTCCACCGCCCTCAAGTTTTTTTTTTTAAACCTGCACCTGCACAACGATAAACAAAAAACATTTGATTTTTTTTATGTATACGGGTTAGTTTGGGGTTAGATTGATTTGTTAGTGTATTTGATTTTCCTTTGTATTTTTTGTTATGAATTAGTCTAGATTTAGGTTAGTTTAGTATTTGATTTTTATTCTATGCTTTAGTTATATTCATTTTTTTTAATTCGATTTTTTTTTTCCAATTTTTATTTTATTTTATTTTGTTTAACCTTTTTTCAATTTCTTTTTGCGATTTTGATTTTTTTTATTTACATCTAAAAAAAACTTTCAAAAATCATAAAAACTTCTAAATCATAAAATCTAAAACAATCTAAAAAAAAATCCTAAACGTTTAAAAAACCTAAAAAAAGACTTTCATTCTATCTGACTAAAAATTTAAATCAAATTAAATTTTCACATTGGAGGATTTAAAAAAAAAAAATTGTGGCCTCTGGCCCATTAAAAAAATTATTAAATCTTTTTTGATTTATTTTGGTCACATTGATCATTTATCGCATTAAGTCTTGCTTCATAAAACTTAGCACATCAAAAAATTCTCCTAAGAAATAATTAAGTCAATTTAAATTTCCTTGGTGTCTTTTTGTGCTAGGGGTAAAATCTAAAGAAAACTTTTGTGGTATTAACATTTTTTATTTCTCTACAGTTAGACGCGCTTAATTTTTTTTATATCTAAAGGTTAACTCTAGGAATGTGGTAAATTTTTCCTAGATTTGGGTCACTAAGCATAAATCATTTTAATTCTAGAATTGGAATTGATTAGCATTTAAATTTCATGGTTTTTTAAAGTATTTGGATATCTAGGAATTTAACTGCTAGAATATCTTGCATCTATTGAAATTGATCGTCATTGCTTGAATTATTTAATGCTTGTTACATGTTAGATATATAGCGAATATTTTCAAGTAATTGCTAAAATACTTTGTCATAGATTGCACATCTTTGTTTCCTAAGCTGAGTATTTGTGAGGATCTGTTGACATTAATATTAAATTGCAAAGAAGTTTTTGTTCTCTTTGAGCTATACTTTTATCAGAAAAATTTGAAATAAGCTTGTGGTTTAATTGTAATATCTTCAGGGGTTTATTTTTTAAGTCTCCATCCAGTAAAGTGAGTATTTTTTGGTGATTGAGGGTTTTTGTGACACAAGCGTTTTCTAATCCTCGAGTCTAACTTCATCTCATCATCTGGTGCATTTGCATATAAGTTAGCTTTGACTTCCAAGCATAAGCTTGGTCAATAGAGACAGATATCCATCCATCTTTGCTTGAAAAGCCTGCTTTTAATAGTACTTAAAACGGTGACCTTGCAGACGTCAGAGCCACAGCTCTCTGCAGCCCCAGAGGCACCGGATATGTTAGATTTTCAGGAGAGGTATCATTAATTACACTTTAGTGTGCTTCGCCTTATCTTCTCTCTGCCAATTACTATGAAATCAGGCTCAACACAGAAAGGATTGAAGGATTCACATTTAAATAGGCATTTAACTAAAATTAACCAAGATTCTTGAATCTCACATTAGTTTTAGAATCTGCATTTAATATAAGATAGTCATTCATCTAAGCAGCAGTTACTAATCGATTACTTGGTCTTAATTTCCCTAACAAGATCGTTCACTCCATAAGGCACTGGTATCAATCATCTAAAATCTAATCAAATCCTATAAGTCTTTCTAAATCTTAATCAAGTACTTGATCGCTTCATTGTGTCTCCTAAACTAGTTGCTTCCCATCTAGTTCTTCTTCATTTCATTTTTCCATAGGGTCTACCCCCCTTAGCCTACTATAGGGAGACAACTTAAACGGAGAGATTGAGGATCAAGGTGACAACCCCCGATCTGAGTTGTTGTCGTGGTGCCTAGACATTTTGTGCGACAACGGGTAGATTCTTTCTCCTAGAGAATTCGGCTTCCAAAATAGCTCTTCTTAATGACCTAACTTCACTTCTACAACTCAACTTTACTACAACAGCATCAACCCTAATTCCTTCGCACGTGTGAGGAGAAGTAGCCCAAAACTAATCCCAAAAACTCCACTTCTTCTTCTTCCTTCATCCTCTTCTTTTTCGGACTTCTTCTCTTCCTTGTGATCGAACTTGTTTGATTGAAGTGTGTCTTCCAAATGAGGTTGAAGTCTTCTATATATAGGCTTCTCAATGGGTTGAATTGCTCTTTTAAGCCGACTTGTCTCTTCATGCAAACCGACTTGATCTTTGTGTCATGACGAGGCCTTGGAGGGTCTTTTGACTCGATAAATTTTCTTTTAAAATATGTAACAAGCCCAAATGGGTCTTCAATAAATGACAATGACTTTATGACAAACCTAGAAGCACTTAATGGGTGCTTGACCTATAAAATAAATTCTCTTGTGCATGAAACCCATGCCTCAAGACTCATAAGAATAGATTTATTTTTCTCTTTTCATTAAATACATAAAATCATAATTACATATTTCATTATGTAGACCGAACCTAGTTACATATTTCAACAGGCATTTTGGTAAGAGCTCTTTTAGCTGGTGGGCACAAAGCTCACTCCCAGTACCAGCTACCACCCTCAGATAGAGGGGCACACTGAAATAGTTAACAAGTGGTTGGAGGGATACTTGCAAAACTACGTGACAGGGCCGCAGTGAGCTTTGCATGAGATGGTTGCAATTGGGGGAGTATTGCTCCAAATTCTAATACTACCTATCATATGTTTATTAGTATGTCATCTTTCCGAGCCTTGTATGCATATGATGATTTATCTTTTGTTGACCTTGGTTTTGGAGACAGTCGGGCCCCTAAGGCCAAAGATTGGATACATGAGAGCCAAAACATCCTTAGGGCTCTCAAAGATAATTTGCAGACAGCCCAAAATCAGCAGAAAATGTACGCGGACAGCCACAGGGTCGAGAGACATTTTGAGGTGGGAGACTTTGTTTTTTTGCGTCTCCATCCATACAAGCAGTCCACGCTAAAGCAAAAGGGGGTCGAGAAGTTACAGCCACGTTTTTATGGGCTCTACAAGGTGACCAGGAGTATTGGTGAGGTGGCATACGTGTTGGAGCTTCCACCTGGAAGCAAGGTGCACAATGTTTTCCATGTCTCATGCCTCAAGAAGGTATTAGGACAACATGTGACAGCAGTCAGCGAGCTAGCTCCATTGGAGGATGATGGGCATCTAGTTCTTGAGCCTAAGGATATTCAGGAGACCAGGGAGAGGAGATTGAGGAGTAGAGTTATCAGGGAATTTCTGATCAGGTGGAAAAACCTAGCCGATAAGGATGCCACTTGAGGGGGTGAGCAGATACTTCAGCACCCATATCTGCAGTCGGTTGAGGGCAAGCAACATTTTGGTGGGGAGGACTGTGATATTCCCACTTGGCAAAAATTGCTAAGTGAAAATACAATTTTGCTCAATTTTGATATTTTTGGTTTTCAACTTAGGAAAAGTGGGTTGGAGGACCCTGCTTGCAATTTTTGGCTAAGAAAGTCTCCAACATAGGTGAAAAGAAGCAAATCGAACTCTTAGTGGATGGGGGGGGCCAACCCAAAAAGGAAATATGCACCCCTTAGACAATTCACACTTTTGGAGGGAGAAAGTCAAGAGGGGGTCGAAGCATGGGTCCCACATGGAGAAAATGAAGCTCAAGGATAAACAGGGGAAGCATGGGTCCCACATGGAGAAAATGAAGCTCAAGGATAAACAAGGGAAGCATACATCATGTTGCCGTTTTTTTTTTGCATATTATTTGACAAACAAACTTACCTAACACGCTTGAGTTGTTGAGCGAAGTTTGCAAGTGTTGTTTAGCACACGAGCTTTCCGAGGGGAAAATTCAACTCTTTCTTTGGTGGACTTTGAGTGCCACCCAAGGAGAGCCATTGTTGCATTGAGGAGTTGTTTCAAAGGTATTTCTACGGGTTAATTCGTGGCATTTTGGAGTAGGTTGGCCACATAAAAGGGACCACACGTTTATGAGGAGTGAGCTATCGAGCAACATCATTTCTGGGAAATTAGGAGTACTTTCCCTTGGCATCTAGCAACAATTTTGCAAGGGATTTTCCAGTGGTTGGAGGGGCTACATTGCAGGACGAATTTCTCTCATTCGGGCTAGTGCAGAAGTGACTAGACTAGGCGTGCACAGTCATTGGTGAGGCCCACTCGTTGTGAGGGCTCATTGTGGGACTTTGGCAGCTGAGTTGGCTTGGAGGCATAAGGATAATTTTGGGGGAAATTACTTAACATTTTGGAGGACATGTGCAGTAGAATTTCCTAGGGGTTCGAATTACCCAGCTAGTTGAGGAGCACACTATAATTGGGGTGAATTTGGGAGGTTGGAATTAGGCCCAACCCTTTTTGGGTCTTTGTCGGTTTCTTGAGGTGAGGCCAAGACTAATTTTTCAAAATTTTTTGACACTCTATAGGGGCCAAACAACAACTTATTTCCAGCCAGAGGTTGCAGATTTCTACGGCCAAGTGCACACATTCCATTCAGATTTGTACCTTCCTCTCGCACATATAATAAATGGCTCAGATTTGGGCAGTTTTTGGTTAAATTTGCGGATTACTTATTGCAAGTTGGGTTTCATGTGTTGCATGTACAATTTTGGCCTTGTTTATCATTGTATTTCCTAGTAGGCATATTACAGAAAGAATCTAAGTGTATTGATTGTATGAGATTGTTGGTTATAACAATGGTGGGAAAATGATGCCTATGAGCATGAGAATGATGGTAGTTGAGGAGAATATCCACAGTTGAGATTCCATTGAGTTTCTATATTTGAGATTTCCTAGCTAGTAGCACTAGTGCCATGGAAAAAGTGGAACAACCTTACCAAAGCCTGGGAAAGAAGTGGAATAGCCTAAGGGGTTGAATTGCAGACAAAGGGGTTCCTTAATTTTGGGTTGTGCAGGCTAAGGGAGAAAGAGAGCTAATAAATTGGGATCGTTGTGGTTGAGAAAAGTGTGAGAATTTGATAGTTGATTGATGTGTGAGACTTAGGGTCAGCATAGCCTCCTATCCTTGTGGACTCATAGCCTCCGCTCAAGGGTGGCCCACTACTGAGAGAGGTAGAGCAATGAGGTCTATGGTTAGGTGAAATGTTCAACGTCTACAGTTAGTGTAATTGTCTTTCAAAGATAAGTTCTATATTCTGTGTACTATGATTTCATCTATGTTAATCACATTCTAATGTTGTATCTTGCTTGAGTTGATGATTAGTTCATTTTCATAGGGTTACGTGTGAGCCTATAACTAATAGTATGGTTCTTGATTGTTGCATGCACTTGCATCATGCTTCGTGTTTATTTTACTAATATTGGTATCAAAAGTTTCGAATTCATACCAAGAACTTAAATTCTTGAGGATACCCATTGCATTGGGTATGTTACATATTGATATTAGAGCACCAGTTGTAGCTCTCAGGTTGTGTGGGCCTACAGTAGCACAGGCCAAGACAGAGAGTACCTTAGTAGGCAAAGACAATTTTGAAACTTTAGAAAAAAATTGAAGTTTTCGTACATTGACATTAGTAACAATGTGGAGGGTGACATCATTATCTACATGGTGATGATGTGGACCATCCACAATGGCAAGTGCACAAGAGGTGGGACACATTGACATCGATGCCATGACCACAAGGTAATGTAAAGGACCTTGGGAAGTGATAGTGCAAATGTTGCCATTGAACCTATAACCAATGAGAAGACACCATGTCGAGGAAGGGCAATTTTCGATTTACGAGGCCTTAGTGACTTATTATTCCCTTACTCCTCAAAGTCTCATGATGAATCATGACCATTGATCTCTACCCCATCTTTATCGTCCAACCAAGCACATGCTAAGTTTGAATTATTTAACCTCGGCACATCTAAGCATCCCATAAAGGATTCTTGTCATAGATCTAGATCAAGGATGAGAAAGATGCATGCCAAGGAAAAAGGTGCAGGATAGGACACCCCGCTAATAATACGGGCTAATGAGATGGTGCCATCTGGTGGCTCGATACCAGTGAGGCAATGTGAGGGAAAAGGTGCAGGATAGGACACCCCGCTAATAGTATGGGCTAATGAAGTGGTGCCATGTGGTAGCTCGGTACCATTGGGGCCTCAAATGTAATAAATATAATATTGAAGCACAAAGGTAAGGAAAGAAAAGGAAGATAGGAGGGTAAGATGATGAGGCAAGGTTAGGGTGGCGAAAAGAGGGACATGGCATAACCTTAGAGTCCCAAGGTGTCATAATAGCAACCACATCAATGGGATTGCCACATCAACAGATGATACCCTATGTTCTATTAAAAAAAAGGATAAGAATTGTTTGGAGAAAAATTTTTATTTTGGCCATAACATAAGCATATTAACTAAAAAACAAATAAAATTCTATGGGTATATCCAGTGGAGAGAGCTACAGAAATTGCATTGAACTAGAGATTTTTGAAGGTTGGCACTCTTTAACAGAGCCCTTGTTGCTAATAAGGATTTTACAATGCGTCACGAAAGCAAACATGAGAATCCCCAACGGAGCTTTTGGTTAGATTCCAAGGAGTTTGAAAAGGGGATGCAAAAACATGCCAAAATCCACTATACCATGCAACTTTTGGGGGGATTTTAGGATTTCCAAAGGAGGAAAAGGGATGCTAGATCACAAAACTAAAAATATTCATTTACTCAACATTTTACCTACTCATCAATCTAGACTACTTTGCCTTAATAGAGATTTTCCTACGTAGCATGGGTTCACAAACCCCATCAATCTAGACTACTTTTCCTTAATAGAGATTTTCCTATGTAGCATGGGTTTACGAACCTATCCCGATTTCTTGTCCCTATGAATCGGGTGCCGGAGCAGGTACTTCCCAGATGAACCCAAATAACCCTAATACTTCCCATAAGAAACCGATACTCAGTAGCTTCGGGCTGGGTTCTTTTGCGTAAACAAGTTCATCGAACCTCGAAATTGGGTGCATGAACCCCGAAAATGGGTGCGTGAGGGATTCTTGAGTGGCGCGCGACAAGGCAAAAAAAACTCATAAAACAAAAGCAAATTTTAATAGTTATGTTGATTACTCTAATACTAAGAATATGTGTATTTATGATGATTATTGTCTACCTTGTTGATCTGTGGACTCTCTTTTATGCCAAGCAGCGTGCAATGCCATATCCTCGTTCACTGGGAGTTGAATGGGTTTAATTCTGTTGTTGTATTTTAGCATTCTTCTCCATCTGTACGGTAAGTCCCATGGATCAGAATGTTGCGCTTAATCACCACCAAGAACCTTGCCAATACATCAATCTGAGAATGTACACTTCAGATGCAACATTCTACACCAAACTTTTTAGAAGAAAGGTCAACGTTATGTTTTTCGTAATTCTTTGTTATGTCAATGTAAATAAAGGACAACTGCTTATTTACTTTGAAAGAACCTTACTGTTATTGTTTTGCAACATGCTATTTTTCTACACATCATCTAACATCTAGCTGCCATCACGGAAATGCTTTAGGGCAAATTTTGAATGTATTATGACAATGGACATATACTTGTGATTCTAATATTTATTATCATGATTCATATCAATATGTAAATTTAAACTTGCATTTTCCACTTGATATCAAATTTCAAAGTGAATATTCATGTTTAAATATTTAAATGATTTATTTTCCTTCTTGTAAGTTGGAAGATTTCAAAATTCATATATATTATAATTTATAATATATATATATATATATACCCCCGACAAACCCACGTACTCTGTTTCAAAAAGTGACGCACCCTTCCCCAAACCCGTGTTTCCTAGCGACATAGAGATTTTCCAATTTCGCTTAGTTTGGTAGATAGTTTCGTTAAAAATCACAAGTTTAGAGAAAAGTGAAAAAACAAAACAAACAAAAAACAAATTGACAACTCAACATTGATATAAAATTTGACTGGAGCATAAGATTTTCAATCTAAAAGTTGTTGTGTACTCACAATCCTGAATATTACCAATGCATAATACAAAAGTTTTCTTAGGCTGGAGCATAAGATTTTCAATCTAAAAGTTGTTGTGTACTCACAATCTTGAATATTACCAATGCATAATACAAAAGTTTTCTTAGCTTCTAGAATATTTTCTTCTGAAAATGGCAAAAGATGGCCCTTGAACCAGATTGTGCTAGTGAGAAAAATGCACAAGTTGGATAAAAATGATAATTTTACAAAACCATAACTTTCAGCTCAAAGATCAGAGTGAAGCATAAGTATAGTCATTGGAAAGCTAATCCATAAGTATAGTCATTGGAAATCTAATCCATTAGAGATTAAGCATTGCTTAGCACTTGTAAAAGTGTTACATGAATCTTCATAAATTGAGAAGAAAAGGGACCTATACTTCTAATTGACAAAAATTTATAGCATGCAATGATTGTTTGCACATTTTGTAGAATTAGGGTGTATAAGAAGAAGAAGTTGAGCTCAAGGTTGCAAATTAAAGACATGGAGGATTCACAAAGAGCCTACAACCATGAAAGAGAAGCTAAAGGCCTAAACATCAATTTAGGTGATGATGAACCAAGATCTAATTGACTTAGAAGCAAGGTGGAACCAATAGAGCTGGTAGAAACTATGAGGAGCCTAAGGATGGATTTGTAGAGCTACAATACTTATAATGGAAGAATAATAAGAGCACGACAGGAGAAAAATCAAATACACAATTTTTGCAAAGTCAAAATCAACTACAAAGTCAAATAAAGAATGGATCATGTTCAAAACATGAGGATGGCAGACCTCATGCAAGGAGGGGCAACTACAAAGGATCTAGGCACTCTAGAAGTGCTACTGGAGCTCAAAGATGATACTACTCACCCACTCATTCAACCAAGAGCTTTTGTGCATTTGTTGAGTCAAGGAGCAATCCAAAAGTGTCCCATTTTAGGCATCAAAGAAGCTGTGAACTTGGCACCTTGCAGGGTGAGCTTAGGAAGCTTAAGCCACCAACCTTTGATGGTGAAAAAAAAAGGGGAGATGGTGTTAAAACTTGGTTGCTTGGGATCAAAAAGATATTTCCAATTACATAGATATTTGTCTAACCTAGAAGCCAGGATTGCCATATTATACCATTTGCAAGGAAAAGCCTCTATGTAGTGGGACCAATTGAAGCAACTGAAGCACATTGATGAGAAAATGATTTCTTGGAAGTAGTTCAAGAAATATTCCCAGCAACAATTTGTTTCAAAGCATTGCTATGACATATAGATAAACCTGAAACTTTGGTAGAGACTATTAGAAAATCCGAGTACTTGTATGAACAAGACAAAGGTAGAGACTTTTCAGAAGTCTTGGAAGGATATGAAGGAAATCTGAACCAAAAAAGGAAGGATTAAAACCTCCTTTCAATAGAAACAGTCCTAATAAATATCAGCAAAAGCAACAAACTTAGAATGAATCCAAAATCAGACTCCTTGGGAAAAGGGGAAGGCCACCAATCGAATGTTGGGGATGCAAAGGAGAGCACCAGTACAAAGATTGCTCTTATAGAAAAGACAAATGAGGACTCTACACAACATTCAAGAAGCTAATATAGTGCAAGAAATTGGCACAAATATTCCAAGGACATATGCAGTGCTAAAAAACAGTGTTCTACGGGGTCGCGTCCCCCTGCCTAGGGATCGAGTTTCCGAGCTCCCCCGCACTTCGGGGACTTGGGGACGATAGGGGTTCGTTTCCCTACACTCCCAAAAAAAAGGTATGCGAGGAGTCTCCGGAGGGGTTATTTCCTAAAAAAAGGGGGACGAATCCACAAATCGTGGTCGTACAGGGACAGCGGGGGTCGTTTCCACTCCAAAAAATCGATTTACAATTTTAAAAAAAATCACAAATCATAAAATTAAAATATTAGTTATATCAATATGATTTGGGTTCCGTCGTCCAGTTTAGGTTTATATTTCAATGTTTCATTGTTGCTGGACGTTAAACCATTGAGCCGTCGTAGTTGTCTACCATCGAAAGAGTCGTTCAATTCAGTGACCAGTCGCACTTCAAAGTTCCGTTCAGTTCAATGATACACTGATATGTGAAGTTCGTTGTTCCATTATGCCCGCAACATGCTGCCATCTCTGCTGGCGTTCGAAGCCCGCACCGTGCCGCCATCTCTACTGGAGTTCGAAGCCATCACTGCCATCGCAACTCGGATCTCTGGAGTGGGAGTCCACCGCCTGACCAGCCACCAGAATCACCACAGTGAATGCGGTTGACAACCTCACTATATTTTTTTATTTTATTTGTAAATTTAAAAAAATTATTCCCTGTTAACTCAAGCTGTAGGTTGTCAACTGAGTCTGTCACTGTATTTTTAATATATTTATTTTTTTATTTTTTTTGTAAAACACTGAAACAGTAAATGTTAAAAATTTATTATTTTCATTTTATTTTTTAATTTTCGAATTTCAGAGTGTTGTTGCTTATGTAAAATGCTAAAATCATTTTAGTGTTATACACAGTGAACAACACTAAAAGTCTGAAATTCGAAAATTAAAAAAAAAGTTAGAAAAATAAAAAATTTAACATTTATTGTTTTACAAAAAAAAAAAAAAATACAGTGACATTGGACAACCTTTTAAGTTTAAATTTACACTGTCAATAGTAAATTGAAAATTTGTATTTTAATTATTTGTTCATTGTGTATCAATATGCATATGCGATAATTTTTTTTGTTAAAAATGAAATTTAAATTTAAACAGTAAACTGGAACCCTTGTTGCAGCCTACACGTTACATTGAACTTACAACCATGAGTTATTTTGGGAACAGCGAGGACACTGACAGTGACAAAAGCTACAGTGGTAATGAGTCACATGATGCCCAAGAAGAAACAGAAATTGAAAGCAATCACAGGAGGGCAGGAACTGGAAATCAAAATAGGCCTTTGCATGGTGTAGATTCTGGAGGCCCACCAAGAGATCAGGAAAAATTTGCAAAGGGGACATTTAATCCTCTAAAACCACTTCTAATCTATGTAACCAAACTATCGAAAAAAAAAATCCAAAAGTTAGTGGTGGCTCACGTGATTGGGTCTGCAATATTTGTGGGCATCACTTTGTTGGCAACTATACCAGGGTGAAGCAACACATCTTGGCTATTACAGGTAAAGGAGTTAATATGTGTCCCTCAAATAAATAGAATTCATCTCAAAGAGAGCAACTTTGGAGGCTAGAAAGGGCAGCCACTGGAAAAGGATTGTTTTCTAGCAAACATGTTGATCCATCCACAAATATTCCTCCATCCAGTGCTTCATCAAAAAAGACAAAGGTTTCTACTCATGCATCTCGTTCTTGTGCAATGGGTGCTATAGTGTCTGGAATATACAATGTTCTAGATCAAGATGACACAGATGATGCAATTAGCAAATTTCTTTTTGCCAATGGAATTCCCTTCCATGTTGTTCGATCTCCTTATTATAAGGAAATGGTCCAAGCAATTGCAATAATAGGGCCTTCATATGTACCTCCCGGAGAACATAAGCTATGAACAACAATTTTAGATAGATAAGTGTCCAAAATTAATGTGCAAAAAGAGAGAATGAGACAAACATGGTTGAGGTTTTTTTGCTCTATTGTTATGGATGGATGGACTGACATCCAAGAACGCCCACCAATCAACATCATAATGACATCTTCAGAAGGTCCATTCTTTCTTAAAGTTGTTGACTGTTTTGGGAAGCGCAAGGATGCATCTTTCCAATTTGAGCTTCTTCGAGAAGCTATAGAGGATGTTGGGCCTGATAGTGTGGTGTAGGTTGTGACAGATGCAACAGCAGTTTGTAGATCAAGTGGGTTATTGATTCAAAGCAGGTATCAACATATTTTTTGGACTCCTTGTTGTGTGCATGCACTCAATAATGCACTGAAGGACATTGGCAAGATTCATTGGATATCAGACTTGGTGATAGCTGCAAGAAATGTGCAGATGTTTATCTGCAACCACCACACCTCCTTGGCCATGTATAGGGCTCACACGAGAAAGGAATTCCTCAGGCCCATTGATACTAGATATGCTAACTATTTTCTCTTAATGGAGAGGATGCTAGAGGTACAAGCACCTCTACAATACTTTCTTGTGAGTTCAGAGTGGAGAAGGTGGTCAGAATCAAAGACAAACACAGGGAAGAAGGTCAGGCTTCAGGTGTTGGACAATGATTGGTGGGCAGATTGTTCTTATTTGGTATCATTCTTGGGCCCGATTGTAGAGGTCATTCGTTACACTGATTCAGATGCTCCTAGTCTTGGAGAAATCTATGAGACCTTTGATAGCATGCTGGGTCGTGTGAAGGCAGCGATTCAGCAGAGGGAGCCCTCATTAGAGTTCTATACATCCCAGATTCGACCCATCATTCAACATAGGTGGGATCGCATGAACACACCTTTGCACATGCCAGCGTATGCATTAAACCCATAATGGTATGTTGAAAGACCTAGGAGAGTGCCTCATATTGATGATCCTAAGGTAAAGAATGGCTTCCTAGATGCAATTGCAAAGATGTACAATGAGGAGGGGGCAAGATTTCGAAGACAGTTTGTTTATTTTACATCTCTTAGTGGCCCCTTCAACACACGTGGTGCTCGGGCAGATCGCATAGATCTAGCCCAAGATGACCCGATTGGTTGGTGGAGGATGCATGGGGATGGTGCTCCAAAGCTCAAACATCTAGCCATGCATTTGTTGTCTCAGATTGCTAGTTCCTCTGCAACATAGAGGAATTGGTCCACATATAGCTTCATCCACTCTATCAAGAGGAACAAGCTTACCTCTAAAAGAGCGGAGAAGTTAGTTGTTGTGCACAGTGCCCTACATCTTGAGCATAGGAAGACACCTGAGTATTGGAAGGGACCAGCAACACGATGGGATGTTGATCCAGAGGATGATGCACAGGTAGATATGGAGGAGAGACAGATGGGGTTGGTTGGTGTACCACTTAGCATGTTTGAGAATGCTAGTGATTCAGATTCAGATGGTGATATGGTTGGTCTTGATTTATTCATGCAGCAACTGGATGCAGAGACTAGCAGGGCATTACCTTGAGGCTTGAGCAAAATTATGCTCGTTTATCTTTTGATATGTTGATGTTCTTATGTTATTCTGACTCTAGAAAATTTTGACTCTGATGTATCAGACTTGACTTTTATAATTCTATAAAAATTTGACTACTGATGTATCAGACTTGACTTTTATAATTTTATGTCAATATTCAGTATTCAATGTTCATAGTAGGAAGTGGAACATCAATATGGTTTAATAAATTAATCATAGTGTATGACGTATGATTATAAATTATAATTTTAAGTTTATATGATAATGATATTCATATTAATGATCATACTATGCAACTTTTAAGTTTTCATTTTAAATTTGTTTAAGTTATATGATTCATCGATTTATAAATAATATTTTATATTTATAAGTTTTTAAGACTCTGATGTCCCCCCACGTTTCCTAAAAATTGGTGGGGAGCTTTTGCATAGGCCACTCCCACGTATCCTCGCTCCCTCACCTCTTCGTATCGGAACCTTGGTGGAACATTGCTAAAAAATCGATAGACGGAACATCAATTCCATATAATTGAATTGGAAGGTGATATTATAAGTTAGGTTGTTGATATTTTAATTGATCAGGCGCAGAACATAGTTAAATTGATCTTAAAATAGTGGATAAATTTCAATTGATGAAAAGCCAACATGAAAGATCATGTTTGATTTAGCTAGCCATTCGGACCAAAAGAAGAATCAATGAGATTGTGAGAGGCTATCTAATAGATCTAAATGGAGTGAACAGAAATGTCAATATAAATACCATAGCATTGGGATGATATGATATCATAATTGGAATGGATAGGTTGAACAAGCATTATGCTATCTTAAATTGCCATAACAAGATTTTCACTTGTCTTGATGAAGAAGGAAAGCAAAGATCTATACAAGGAATTCCAAGATCCATTTCTATGAGGGAAATGCAGTTGAAGAGATGTTTCAAGAAAGGACATAAATTGTACACAGCGCATGTATAAGAGCCAAACAAGACTAAAGGGCCAAGACTTGAGAATTTTTAATGTTGTAGAAGATTGAGGATGTTTTTGAAAAAATATCAAGTTTGCCACCAAAGAAAGATTCTCTATTGATTTAATGCCCAAAATTGCCCCATTATCAAAGACTCCTTACAAAATGACCATACCAGAGTTAAAAGAATTACAAATGCAACTATAAGAATTGTTGAATCCAAGGTATGTGCACCCAAATATCTCACCTTGGAGAGCACCAACAATTTTTGTGACGAAAGGATGGAACATCAAGGTTGCGTATTGACTTTAGACAACTAAATAAAGCAAGTGCTCTTTTTCCCAATAGCAAATCCACTATTTGGGGCACATCATTCCATAGGAAGGCATAGCAGAGAAGACTGAAGCCATTAGAGGATGTCAGCACCAAAAAATGCTTCAAAAGTAAGATCTTTTATGGGATTAGTGTGAAAAATCCTAATCCTCAAGGAACCCCTACTGCAGCAAATCTGAATCTACTTCACCTACTTGATTTTAATTACATTCATCAAATTATTCTTTTGAATACTGAAGCAAATTACTTCTGCAGCCTACACTACTTAAATTTGATTACATGAAACAAAAAACTCAGCAAAGAACAAGATACATAAGACACAGTTATATTTGGATAAAATAGTACCCCAAAAAACCCAATGCGGGAAAACCGGTGCAGTAACTCTGAGGGTTTATTATTATGTAGGAGAAAATTCTGAATACAAATCTAGGATGCTCAACTAGCAATCCTTTACAGAGAAAATATTGGACAAAAGACTGGTGAAATGATCTCACCCTGTCACTGGAGAATCAGTGACTGATCCTCAGCTCTGGGAGGCTCTGTCACATTCTGATGGCCTCTGCATCAAACTGTGTCACCCTGGGCAACTTCTATGTCACCCCTCCTGGGTATTACGCTGCCTCTCTGCTCTAGATCTTCTGCTTGCTAAGAAATTGACTTTCCTGCCTCCAGTCTCATGCCCTAGCTTCCGGCACTTGAACTTTGAATTCCCTCTGCAGAAAGTTGACTTCCCCTCACTGACTGGGTTGCCTCTGTGTCAGCGCTGCGTAGGCCAGCGTCAGCCCTCCTTTGGACGTCTTTTGTCCTTTCTCTACCTTGTATTCTCCGGAAAGTCCTTCTCCCGGATTCTCACTGCCCCTCTACTGCAAGATCTCCCCAATCGATTTTCCTCCTGAAAACTTCTCACCTCAGAAAATCGATATCCTCAATCTCTCTCTGTGTTTCTAAATGAACCCCAAGCCTCATTCTTAATCTTTTCTTGTTGAGACTTCAACGACCGAGATTAAGTATCTAATCAACGGCTAAGATTAAAACTTGACTTGATCTGCCTTCTAGATCATTCTCAACCATATTTTGATTAATACCCATTAATATTTTACTTTTCCTAAGTTAGACTTAGGAACCCCATTAAAAATATTAATTATTTTAATAAAATAAAATCCGGGTGGAATTTCACCAAACGGTTTCTGGGTTCTTTAGAACTCATGTGCCTTAGCCTCTCCACAAATTTTCATGGCTAGAGCACATCTGATGCTACCAAAAACTAACACTCCCTCTTAGCAAGGAAAGTGCTCTAGCAACAATGTCCAACTATCAAACTGACTCCTCTAGTCACTGCTCAGCACTGCTGCCCGACAAGTGATAAATTCGAACTTTTTGGCAAAAAGTTCTCTAAGGAGAAAATTCCCCTTCTATGTGTCTTCACTCTTTTCCGACAGATTTCTACCCCAGCAAAAACTGTGCCCTTCAAGCACTATGCTGAGGCTCTGTGTCACTCCCTCTGCCTCTGCAAACTCACGAGCTGGAAATCGTACCTCTCTGTTGACTCTTTCAGAGAGAGATTTCTTCGGAATCTCTGCTTCCTGGCAAGGATTGCGCAATCCCTTCAAGGGGATTCGAATTGCTGCCAAATGCAACTATTGGCCTCTCTGCTCAGCATTGGATCTGCTCTTCCTGTTTTAAAATCAAAGCTTTGATACCATGCGAAAATTCTTAATCCTCAAGGAACCCCTACTGCAGCAAATCTGAATCTACTTCACCCACTTGATTTTAATTACATTCATCGAGTTATTCTTCTAAATACTGAAGCAAATTAATTCTGCGACATACACTACTTAAATTTGATTACATGAAACAGAAAACTGAGCAAAGAACAAGATACATAAGACACAGTTATTTTTGGACAAAATAGTCCCCGGAAAAACCCAATGTGGGAAAGCCGGTGCAATAGCTTTGAGGGTTTATTATTATGCAAGAAAAAATTCTAAATACAAATCTAGGATGCTCAACTAGCAATCATTTACAGAGAAAATACTGGACAAAAGACTGGTGAAATGATCTCACCCTATAATATCCCGTTTTCAGAGATATTCCCCAAACCCCACCAAAACTCCAACCAGATACGTATAAATGATATAATAGCCAGGAATAAAAATAACAGTGGTGCAACATATAATAATGTAAACATGAAATATAAGCAAATACTCAAGAAATGCAGCAAAGAAATGCTAAGCCATTGTATTATACTGAGTAATAGAATGAGTACAGGAGGTGATCAGAAAGATGGCACCTCGACTTGCACAAGGCAAGTGAAGAAATAAACTCAGAATAGCAAAGGAATGGCTTTTCTCTAAACTGTGTCCAAGCTGCTGGAGAACTATCGTGCTGCTGCTGCTGGAAAACAAATGAAGATTTGGGGTTGTTCCCCTCCTCAGAAAAATTTGAAACTCTGGAATCGGACTCTACTCAAGAAACCCAGAAAAAACCCAGGAAGCTTTTCTGAAATGACCGACCCCCGAAAATCGCCCCCTTGAGGACCCACGTAGTCCCTCCCTCAAGGCTCAGCACTGCCACTGAAATAAACCCACCAAAACTCTGCCTGAAGCTCAGCCAAAATCCTCCAATGTGCAAGGGCTGATCCCCTGCTCAATCCCCCAGCACAAATCCCTTTGCAAACCTCAATCCAAAACTCCTGCCAGAAAGAACTGCGTCATCCCTCTCAAGACTGCACAGTCATCCCAGATGCTCAATCCTCCTGCCAAAACGCTGATGAAACTACTGCAAAAATACTGATGGAAATACCTTGCCCGAGTAGGCACTCATAGTCCCTCGGGGCTAAGGGTGAGATCTCCGAACGGAGACACTCAATGCACTAAACAGTGCTGCAGACTAGCTAAACAGCGAGAGTGTTTTAAGTCGAAGTGACTAGCTCAAATGCACATAATCAAATGCCAAAATGAGGAAACTCTCTCCTTTATAGCCTTTACCTCTCTCAATCCCAAGGCTCACCTTCTCCAGCGCAGTCCCTCTCTTGCCACGTGTTTCTTCCCTACTGCGCAGTCCCTCCAAGTGTCTGCATGGGCTCCATTTCTGCGTCCCCCCTTTTGGCCCCCTTGGCTCCCCTTTAAGTCACAACGTTGTGCTACTAGGAAGTGACTTTTATTCTAAAAGTGAGTCATGTCCCTTTTCCCTCACCTTTCAATTCATAAATAACTATAGAAGACAAAAATTAAACAAAATCGAATATTCCAATTAGCCATGGCTAATTAGGAATATTACAGTCTCCCCCGGCAAAATGTTGCTTGTCCTCAAGCAACTGAAGCGATGGATGCTGCAAGATTTTCTCACTCTCCCAAGTGGCATCCTCATCCGACAAATTCTTCCACCTCACCAAGAATTCCCGGACCATCCTGCTCCGCAGCTGCCTCTCCCTGGTATCAATAATAGCCTCTGGCTGCAACACCAAATGCCCTTCATCATCCATGGGTGGTAGCTCATTTGTCATTGTCACCTGCTGCCCCAATCCGTTCTTCAGGCGTGATACATGAAAAACGTTATGAATCTTGTTGCCTTGGGGCAGCTCCAACTCATATGCAACCTGTCCAATCCTGCATATCACCCTGTATGGCCCATAAAAGCGGGGCTTTAACTTCTCAGCCCCCTTCCGCTTCAGTGACGACTGTCGGTATGGCTGTAATCGTAGGTAGACCATGTCCCCTACCTCAAACTGTCTCTCCACCCAACCCTTGTCAGCATACAGCTTCTGTTGGTTCTACGTTGTAGCCATGTTATCCTTGAGAGCTCGGAGGATATCCCGACTCTCTTGGATCCAAATCTTGGCTCTCAGAGCCTTGCTATCACCAAACATTATGTCAACAAAAGATAAAGGATGATACCCATACAAAGCATAGAATGGTGACATACCAATGGACATGTGATGTGTAGTGTTGTAGCAGTACTCCCCTAGATGCAGCCACTTCATCCATGCTCTCTGCTGCCCACTGACGTAGTTACGCAAGTAGCCCTCCAGCCACTTGTTAACTATCTTTGTCTGTCTGTTTGTCTGTGGGTGATAACTAGTGCTCGGTGTCAACTCCGTCCCCACTAGCCGAAAAAGCTCCTGCCAAAACCCGCCCATGAAATGGTTGTCTCTGTCACTGACGATGGTCTTAGGAAGACCATGTAGCCTGAAGACCTCTCTGAAGAACAGCTCGGCCACCTGTGCTACTGTGTAGTGTGCGGATATGGCAAAGAAATGTGCGTACTTCGTCAGCCGGTCAACGACGACAAAGATACAATCCTTGCCCTGTACCATGGGCAACCCTACGATGAAGTCCATCGAAATACTCTCCCATTTTCCTTATGGAATGGGAAGAGGCTGCAATAAACCCACGGGATGGCTCGTCTCCCCCTTGTTCCTCTGGCAAATGTCGCACTCCCGGATATGTTGGAGTACGTCCTCCTTGAGGCCCTTCCATGAGAGCCTCTCTCTGATGGCCTTGTAGGTTTTGGTAAACCCCTGATGGCCAGCCAATGGTGACATGCAATGCCTGGAGTATCTTCTTCTTGAGCTGAGATCCCTCAGTCAAGAAGATCCGATCCCTATAGTAAATGATCTCATCGACCACCTTGTACCTGTCATCTGCCACCTGCCCATCCAAAACCTCACATGCAAACCTGTCCTTGGAGTACTCTACTAAGAGTCGAGCCCTCCAGTCTATGTCCAAGCTCATAAGAGACAACGTGGTTGGTTTACGTGAAAGAGCATCTGCTACCACGTTGTTCTTACCCTTGACATACTCAATATCAAAGTCATATGCTTGGATCTTGCTGATCAACTTATGTTGCCTCTCTTGTAGCTGCTTCTGCTCCCTCACGCGAATCTGATGGTACCCAGATCTCAAATCAATCTTTGAGAAGAACCGTGCTCCTCTCAACTCATCCATCAACTCGTTAATCCTGGGTATGGGGTACCTATTCTTCAATGTCTTCTTGTTCAGGGCCCTGTCGTCAATGTACATCCTCAATATGTCGTCCTTCTTCTTCACCAACACCATGGAAGAAGCAAAAGGACTCGTGCTCGGCCGAATGTGCCCAAGAGTCAGCAACTCCTGGATAGCCCGCTCAATCTCATCCTGATAGGCCTTGGGGTGCCTATAGGGGGTGGTAATCACTGCTTGTATGCCCTGCTCAAGCTCGATGGTGTGCTCAAACCCCCGGTCCGGTGGTTGTCCAGGCGGAATCTCCCCAAACACTATGGCATACCGGTCAAGGATAAACTGTATCTCCGAATGTACCGTCTGCCTTGTAGTCCCTGCCTTTGATACACGTAGCTCTACTGCCCACTCTATGTTTCCCTTCCGGAAGACTGCCTCCATCCGATAAACCGAAACAGTCTGAGGCGGATATGTGTGTTGATCCCGTATCATCTCATGCCTCCCTGTCTTCTCATCATCCCACTCCATCTCTAGGGTCTTCCAATCTATCGTGACCTTCCCTAGAGTGATAAGCCATTGAACACCCAGTATCATATTGGTGTCCGAAAT
Organism: Pinus taeda; assembly: GCA_000404065.3. NCBI lineage: Eukaryota > Viridiplantae > Streptophyta > Pinopsida > Pinales > Pinaceae > Pinus > Pinus taeda. The sequence goes on from APFE030737567.1 coordinate 86,871, forward strand.
ATCGACCATGAAAAAGTGGTCAGTCAGTGTGTAAGTGCCCATCATCACTGATAACTCTGGAACATAACGAGCACACATCATGGTCTGATCTCCTGGGACGAAAACCGAAAACCCATCGAAGCTCTCTGTCTGTATACCTCTCCGCTCAACCATCTGTGCATCGATGAAGTTGTGGGTCACCCCACTGTCAACCAAAAATGATACTTGCTAGCCACGTACTATCCCCCGTATGCGTAGCGTCAAATACTTGGGAACTCCTCGCAGTGCTGCAAAGGCCCCTCCAGTAGATGCAAAAGATGCACCACCTGCTGCTAGCGGTGGAGGTGGCAAACGTCCCTACATGGCATGACTATCTCCTGCCTCCACATCATCCTCATCATCCTCTTCCCCACTACTCTCGGAGAAGACCTCAATAAAATGTGCTTTGCCAGCATCACATCTATGTCCTGGTGCCCACGGCTCCTGACAAGTGAAGCACAACCGCTTCTTCTTCAGCTCCCTCCTGGCATCATCATCAATCTGCGCTCGTCCTGGATTCCCCTTTGGAGGTGGAATCCTCACATCCTTCCCCTTAGACTAGAAAGAGTGTCTCTGGGGGTAAGGTGTCCGGGTCCTGGGTAAGACATCCTGTAAGTCCCAAGTCCTACTAATGGCGTCTTGGAGTGTGGTTGATCTAGTGGATCAGACTAAACCCTGAAGTGGCTCTGCTAACCCCTCAACATACATATAGATCCTCCGTGCCGTGGATAGATCTGGCACCATCACTGAGACCCTCAAGAAATTTGCAATGTAGGTCTCTGGGCTCCCTGTCTGTTTGAGACTCGTTAGCTCAACAAAATGTTGCTCTGGATCCCGCCGATCAAATCGCTCCATAAATCTCCTAGTGAACTCGGCATATGTCGTCACCGTGGAGTGTCCGAGTGTAACCATCCCATGAAACCACCAATCCTGAGCCTCACCATCCAAATGCAACGTTGCCACCTTGATGGCCTTTGTCTCCGACATCTAGTTAAGCTGGAAATAAATGTCCAGCTTCTCCACCCAAGTCTTTGTCGAACTGTTTCATGAACCATCAAACGTAGGCAAGTGGAATCTACTCGCTGCACGGTGGGTGTCACCATCATGGTAATGTTGGTACCCTCTATGATGGTCGCGGGGTCTACTATCCAGCTGGAGCTGAACAAAGTCTCTGAATGAAAGAGCATCCCTGAACTCCTGCCCATAGGCCTGGTACTCTGCAAAATAATCACCCATATGACCGGGCTCTACCTCCTGCTGGGCTCCGGCACCCGTGTGTGTTCCTAAAAAGGTGGGCATGGTAGAGCGTGTAGGGGCATGCGAGGCCACCTGTTGCGCAGTATCACGTTGCTCTGGCAAATGATGGGATGCACCTAATCCCTCACCAATCTGAAAAACCCGTGGGCTCTCACGCTGTCTGGCCTCTAGTGCCGTGAATCTCTGCCCCATCACCTCAATCTGCCTCGATAGATCCTGCACTGACTTGAGGAGCATATCCGCAAATCTCTTCTCGTCCTTGTCTGCCATCGGATCCTTCTGCTCTGCGTCCACCACAGGCTCCTCCTGTTTTGCGTCCACTACCGGAACACAGTCCCCCTCTCTGTAGGTATTTTCCAACCTACGCCCAGTGTCTCTGTATCTCCTACCTCTGTAACAAATGTAGGGTTTTTCCCCCGGTGTCATAGATTGCTAGTTCCACAGGCTGAGCTAGAACTATGCTCTGATACCATTGTAATATCTCGTTTCAGAGATATTCCCAAAACCCCAGCAAAACTCCAACCATATATGTATAAATGATGTAATAACCGGGAATAAAAATAACAATGGTGCAACATATAATAATGTAAACATGAAATATAAGCAGATACTCAAGAAATGTTAAGCCATTTTATTATATTGAGTAATAGAATGAGTACAGGAGGTGATTAGAAAGATGGCACCTCGACTTGCACAAGGCAAGTGAAGAAATACACTCAAAATAGCAAAGGAATGGCTTTTCTCTTAACTGTGTCCAAGCTGCTGGAGAACTGTCGTGCTATTGCTGCTGTTGGAAAACAAATTAAGATTTGGGGTTGTTCCCCTCCTCAAAAAAAGCCGAAACTCTGGAATCGGACTCTACTCAAGAAACCCATAAAACCCCAAGAAGCTTTTTTGAAATGGCCGACCCCCGAAAATTGCCCCCTTGAGGACCCACACAGTCCCTCAAGGCTCTGCATTGCCACTGAAATAAACCCACCAAAACTCTACCTGAAACTCAGCCAAAATCCTCTAATGTGCAAGGGTTGATCCCCTGCTCAATCCCCCAACGTCCCCCAGCACAAATCCCTCTGCAAACCTCAATCCAAAACTCCTGCCAGAAAGAACTGCGTCATCCCTCTCAAGACTGCGCAATCATCCCAGATGCTCAATCCTCCTGCCAAAACGCTGATGAAACTACTGCAAAAATACTGATGGAAATACCTTGCCTGAGCAGGCACTCGTAGTCTCCCGGGGCTAAGGGTGAGATCTCCGAACGGAGACACTCAATGCACTAAACAGTGCTGCAGACTAGCTAAATAGCCAACATGCTCTAAGCTGAAGTGACTAGCTCAAATGCACATAATCGAATGCCAAAATGAGAAAGCTCCTCTCTCCTTTATAGCCTTTGCCTCTCTCAATCCCAAGGCTCACCTTCTCCAGCGCAGTCCCTCTCTTGCCACGTGTTTCTTCCCTACTGCGCAGTCCCTTCAAGTGTCTGCGTGGGCTCCATTTCTACGTCCCCCCTTTTGGCCCCCTTGGCTCCCCTTTAAGTCACAACGTTGTGCTACTAGGAAGTGAATTTTATTCTAAAAGTGAGTCATGTCCCCTTTCCCTCACCCTTTTGTTCATAAATAACTATAGAAGGCAAAAACTAAGCAAAATCGAATATTCCAATTAGCCATGGCTAATTAGGAATATTACACACCCTGTCACTGGAGAATCAATGACCAGTCCTTCGCTCTTGGAGGCTCTGTGTCACCTTCTGATGGCCTCTGCATCAAACTGCGTCACCCTGGGCAACTTCTGCATCACCCCTCCTGGGTATTACGTTGCCTCTCTGCTACAGATTTTCTGCTAGTTGAGAAATAGACTTTCTTGCCTCCAATCTCATACCCTGACTTCCAGAACCTGAATTTCGAATTCCCTCTGCAGAAAGTCGACTTCCCCTAACTGATTGCGTTGTCTCTGCATCAGCACTGCATAGGCCTGCGTCAGCACTACTCTTGACGTCTTTTGTCCTTTCTCTGCCTTGTATTCTCCGGAAAGTCCTTCTCCCGAATTCTCACTACCCCTCTGCTGCAAGATCTCCCCAATCGATTTTCCTCCTGAGAACTTCTCACCTCAAAAAATCGATTTCCTCAATCTCTCTGTGTGTTTCTAAATGAACCCCAAGCCTCCTTAAACTTTTCTTGTTGAGACTTCAACGGCCGAGATTAAGTCTCTAATCAATGGCTAAGATTAAAACTTGACTTGATCTGCCTTTTAGATCATTCTCACCCATATTGGTTGAGATCTGTCTCACTTCCACGTTCTTCTGTTTCGAGGGTGAGTTCTTTGAACAGACCTGTGGTGTTGCCATGGGTTCCCCCCTTTCCCCTATTGTTGCGAATCTTTTTATGGAAGATTTCGAAGCCAAAGCTTTAGCCTCGGCTCGTCTCCTTCCCAAGCTATGGAAAAGGTATGTAGATGACACTAATGTCATCTGGTCCCATGGCCAAGAGGAGCTAGATCGCTTCTTCAATCACCTCAACTGTCAGTCCTCTACCATTAAGTTCACCATGGAAAAAGAGGTCAATGGTTGCCTCCCTTTCCTGGATATTCTTATTTCTAAGAATAAGGATGGCTCGCTCTCCCACTCAGTATTCCGGAAGAAAACACATACTGAGCAGTATCTTCATGCCGATTCCCATCATTTTCCTACTCAAAAGATGGGTGTTCTTAACACCCTCACTCATGCCCTTAGGATTTCTGCTAATAAGAGCTTTGATAAGGAAAGATCCCATCTCCTTAATGTCTTTGTGGAGAATGGCTATAGTAGGCGCCTAGGTCAGAAGGCTTTCCTTAAAGCCTCTAAAAATGCGTTAATTAATAAGGAACCGAAGGAGCGCCGACTAGGTGTCCATCTTCCCTATGTCCAAGGGACCACAGACAAGATTGCTCGGATCCTTAAGAGGTATGATATTCCCTCAACCTTTAAGCCTCTCAACACCATTCGTAAATCCCTCCGATCGGTGAAAGATCCCGTTGACCCTAAGGACATGAAGGGTGTCTACTTGATCCCTTGTTCTTGTGGGACCCCCTATATTGGGGAAACAGGGCGCTCCATCCATCAGAGGATCAGCGAACATGCAGCTGACCTAAGACGAGAACCAAGTCTTCAGCGTTAGCAGAGCATGTGGAAAGGACCAATCATCATGTTTGTATAGAGGAGGCCAAGGTTGTTGGCAAAGTTGCTCAGTTCCATCATCGAAAATTCAGGGAAGCTATTGACATTGAAAGAAGGTCTAACAATCTCAATAGAGATGACGGCTAGAAGATCAGTAGTTGTTGGATCCCGGCCCTTTCGTCTTAGTCTTTCTTTTTCTTCCCCCCTTTTTTATCCTTTTCTAGCTTTCGTTGTTCCCCCTGGAGCCTTCCTTCCTCCTAGGGTTTATCCTTCTTGCTCTATGGTTTTTTAATGGTCTTTTTTCCTGTCCCTCTCCTTTTTTATTTTGTGTTGTTCTTTCTTTTTTATATATTATTATATATTATATATATATTTATTTATTATTATATTATTTTATTTATTTATATTATTTTTTTTATGTTATTTTTTTTTTCCATTGATTTTTATTTTATTTATTTATGTATTTTTATTGTGTATTTTATTTTTTTTTCGGGTATATTTATTTATTTATTTTTGTATCTATTTAATTATTCATTTATTTTATTTTTTTTTTGTTTTATTTTTATCTTTATTTATTTTATTTTTCACTAACTTTTTCTTACTAGCTTGTTTTAATTGGAATTTATTTATATTTTTATATATTTATTTTATGATATTTTTATGGTGTATTTTTTTTTATTTTCGGGTATATTTTTATATTTATTTTATCTATTTAATTATCATTTATTTTATTTTTATTTTTGTTTTATTTTATCTTTATTTATTTATTTTTTCAACTAACTTTTCTTTACTAGCTATGTTCTTAATTGAATTTATTTATATTTTAATTATTTATTTATGTATTTTTATTTTTTTATTTTTTTATATTTTTTATTTTTATTATTTATTTTATTTATTTATTTTAATTATTATTTTTTATATTTATTTTATTTATTATTATTTTTAATAACTTATATTTTAATTATTAATAATACTTTTTTAACTAACTATTAACGTAAGCACCAATTATTTTATTTATGAAATATTTTTATATATTTAAAGGTATGGTCACTGAATATAACTAAATTATAAAATTGACTTTTTGACTCTGGTCCCGAAGTCAAAATTAGCCGTGGGAGGCTCTGCTCAGACTATTTAACATGCAAAGTTGGATCTCTGTCTTTAACTTGTCCTGACGATGAACCACACTGATTGGTTCGAAACGCGTCGACAAAGGTCTGTCTACATGTGATTTACGCCGAAGTTCTTCTTACAACCCATCAATATTTTGATTTTCTTAAGTTTAGATTTAGGAACCCCATTAAAAATATTAATTATCCTAATAAAATACAATCCGAGTGGAATTTCACCAAATGGTTTCTAGGTTCTTTAGAACTCATGTGCCTTAGCCTCTCCACACAATTGCATGGCTAGAGCACATCTGATGCTACCAAAAACTAACAATTCGCTGGATACTATGGAAGGTACATAGCGATATTCTCCAAGATTGTTCATCCCATCACTTCATTACAAAAGAAGGGAACTAATTTTGAATGGTCAACAAAATATCAAAAAAATTTCAATAATTAACAGTTACTAATACTTACCAATGCATCTGTTCTAAAAATCACAGATCCAAATGAAAACTTTCTGGCATGCACAAATGCATACAAATAATTTGTTGGAGTCTTTACTCAAAATGGGCATGTTATTAGTTATGAATCCACGGAATTTAAAGAACATGAAAGGAATTATGCCACACATGACTTTGAGCTTGCTGCCATAGTACATGCATTAAAAATGTAGAGGCATTACTTAAAAGAAGAAAAAAATTGAATTGAAAAACAACCATAGTGGTCTAAAATATTTGTTTGAACAACCAACTTTAAGCCCCAAGAAAACAAATTGGCTAGAATTTTTATGTGATAATGAATTTGATATCAAGCATATCAAAGGAAAAGAGAATAAAGTTGTTCATTACATACCATGCATGTTATAGCCATTAGTATGCATAGCTAAGATTTAAAGGGCAGAATTTTAGATGTTGTTGTTATAGACTACACTGACATTACCTAAATGTAAAAGAAAGCTTATGACAAGAAGATGTACAATAGAAGTTTAAAGAGTATAAGCTAGGAAAAGATGGAATACTTAGGCATAAAAAGAAAGTTTACGTTCCTAATTCCCCAAAATTAAGGAATTGTATTAAAAGAAAAGCATAAAGTTCCATATGCAAAGCATCTTGGATACCCATAAAAATGATTTCAACAAAAAGAAGCCCATATTGTTGGGCCTGAATGAAAAAGGATGTGACTGATTACATTGCCAAGTGCATGGAATGTCAAAGAACGAAGGTTGAGCACAGACATCGAACATATTTGCTATAACGATTGTCAATCCAAAAGTGGAAATGGGAGGTGGTAACCATTGAATTTATCACTAAATTGCCCAAGACCACGAGGCAACATGATTCAATAATGGTAGTAATGGATAAGTTGACAAAGGGTCCCCATTTTATTTCAGTGAAATTAAGTCATAAGCCAACTATTATTGAAGAAATTTACATGCAAAAAATTACTAGGTTGCATGAAGTACCAAAAGTAATTGATTTAGATAGATATCCAAAGTTCAATTCAAACTTTTAGAGAGGCTTATTTAAACAATGGTACAAACCTAAATTTTAGCATAGCATATCATCCACAAGACATATGGGCAAACAAAGAGAGTCAACAAAGTGACTAAAGACAGGTTAAGAATGTATGTGATGGATAAGCCATCCAAGTCGAAGGATTATTTACATTTGGTTGAGTTTGCTTACAATTATTGGGGATGATCCGCAAACTGTCGTGGATATTCCACTGGACAATTAGTCACAACAAATCTCGTTAAAATAGACTGAAATCTGTACTATAAGGGTTAATTTCCTTCAATTTAGCATAGCATATCATCCATAGACTTGTGGGAAAACAAAGAGAGTCAACCAAGCGATTGAAGACGGATTAAGAATGTACGTGATGGATAAGTCGTCCAAGTGGAAGGATTATTTTGGTTGAGTTTTCCTACAATTATGGGGGGGGTATCAAGCTTGATTGAAGATGATTCATGAACAGTCATGGATATTGCATTGTGCAATCGGTCACAATAGATCTCATTAAAATAGACAGAAATCTATACTATGAGGGTGAGCTTCCTTCGATTCCAAATTTATTAATTACTTTTTTCTAATTATGCATATAATAGATAAAATGTGGAAAATAGACAACAATAAAACACAATAAGACACTAACCACAATGAACACAAGATATGTTCTAGAAAACCCTTACGAGAGAAAACCCATCTAGGAGGTGAGGTTGCACTACTCTCTTTTGTCTAGAATAGAAATAATGCAAGTACAATGAAGAAGGCACTCTTTGTGGAGCTACCTGAGACCTTTGGCCTAATAAACCACTAAAGACACTAAACCCCCTTTGTTATGCTCTCACTTCCACTCCCAAATTGTTCTGCTCTATTGTGGAACAAGATACATTTGACTAGAAAGGAACCTCCTTTTCCTCCTAGTGGCCCAATTATAATATATATCGATAGCTAACTAGGGGTTAAGTTTGAAGGGGCTAAAATGGCATCTTCTCGAATTATGGTGGTCAATCACAATAGGTCAACCTCCAAGTGTTGATATTTTTGAGATCTTCTTATCTGATATTTACTTTGTATGATCTCTTTAATTTAATCTTTCATTCACTCAATTCCATCATAAAGCAATTACACAGAAGATCTTCAACTATGAACATTCGGATCATAAAGAGACAACCAAACAAAGAGCATAATAGTTTTACCCTGGGAAAACCTAGCAACCTTTTCAATAGAGAAATTCTTCCTTTCAATAATAGATACGCCTAGACATCCTATTCATTACAAGGTCAATCTAACCAACAAAATAAGCTAGGTCAAACCTAGTCCATTGCCTCCTAGTCAAGTCATAAGTCTGCCCATTCAGAAATTTGGTCTTGTACATTCCTCAATAAATTCATTCCTGCAACATGCCTCTGAAATTCGATCTTACAACCCTTTCAAATTCAGTCCTGCAACCCTCTGAAATTTGGTCCTATAACCCTCTGAAATTCGATCCTCGGATTAGTTACTTCATTACCTCGGAGAAGTCCTTTCTATCTGCCTCAAACTCGTCTTCTTTTGTTGCCTCAGGAGATCCAAATTGATTGAACAAAACAGATGGGAATTATGTCCTTGGAGGAAGGTCGAATGCCTCATATATGTAGTAGACTAGCTATCTAAATGGGTACGTCTATATTGGGGCTGACTTGACTAGAAGGAGGCCTGACATGGCTTCTTTGGAGCCAAAAATTCAAATTTTCTTCTTTTAAAAACCGACATGAAGAACATGTCATATATTTTCTTTTTTGACAGTCGCATGAAGAACATGCTTTACAAATATATCAATGACAAAAATAATAATTATGAAAACTGGCCATAGCTACAAAATTCAACACTCCCTTTTGCTAGGGAGATATTCATAATGACTATTCAAATGTTCTCATGTTGACAAATTTCTCTAAGAAAAGGTTATAACAAGTCATTACCATAAGGCCCACGGGGCTTTGGATTAACGGTGAATGGGTGCACAGTTAAGGCACTCCTTGCGATAGGTCACTGGTTCAAATCCCCCGTGGGTGCTTACCTACCAAAAAAAAAACAAATCATTACCATAACTGGGTCAACAAATGTGACATATGGTAAACCAGTAGCATCAACCAATTACCATAATCAGGTCAAACAACTTTGACACATGGTAAGTCAATAGCATCAGCATGGTACAATCATTTAGGGCAATACCTCAAACCTATGGTATATACTCACCATAATTTGAGTCGGTACTTAAGACACATGGTACATCCACACCATAATTGTGTCAGTACTTCAGACCTATAGTATAACCTCACCATAATTTGGGTCAGTACTTCAGACACATCGTGCATCATTTAGCATCAACTAGTCACCATAATTCGGGTCTATTTGACATATGGTATACACGTACTCTAGGTCCACCATTTTTCAGGTCAACATCTCAACACATGGTCCATCGCCAAAGGCCACACTCTATCAAAGTAATTCGAGGCATGATGCTAAACGATCTTGATGCTCCAAGACCATTCTTCCTAATTCGAGCCATACATGACACAAGAAGAATGTCAGTCCTCTGCCTGACCATTCTCCCTAATTCAGGTCAATGTACTTGACACAAGGAGAATCTCCCTAATTCTGATCAAAGTACTTGACATAGGGAGAATGTTGTTAGAAAATGTAACTAGTTTCGGCCATAATAATTTGTACTATTATGTATTTTATGTAAAAAGCATGGCTCATGCTTCTAGGTTTTTGAGTCAAAGAGTCAAAGTCTTATTTGGATCTATTGTAAAGAAAAGGGAAAAAAGAATTTTAAGTATGTATTTTGGGTAAAAAACCCCTCTAGATGTCAAGTCGACCTACATGTCATGTCGGCCTTGCCCCAAAGGACATGTTTATTCGCACCCCTCTAGATTGTATAAATACAAAGGAAGATGGAGCTCATTTGGACACACACACACTTGGATAATTTTGGTCAGAAATATCGTAGAAAGGATAGAGATGAAAAGGAGGGTTGAAGTATGAAAGAAAGAGTTTCTTCTTGAACTGGAATTTGTGGAAGTTCTAACTTGGTACATCTCTTGTTGCTGGTCTCTTATTGATGGATCTACTGGGAAGGAGGGTTTGACTTGGCATCTAGAGGTCGAAGTTTTTGTGGTCATGGGTCTTGGATATCGCAATTTTGATCTGATTCTATAAGAAGAGAATTTTTCTGGGTTTTCCCCTTTAAGGGGTTTTGCCTTGGCTTGGAGCCTATATCTCGTATTCTTTTCTTTTTGTGATCTTAATGTTCATGTTATCGTAATTGTTTAATGAAAGGATCAGAATAAAGATTAATAAGAAGCCAACTAAATTCACAAGCAATTACTATGAAAAGAGAATTCTAAATCATTTTACAAACTTTTCGATTTCTCAACATGGTATCAGAGCATGAGGCTTGTATAAGGAGGCATGAAGATCACAATGTTGGCATTTAAATCAAAGTCTGGTGCATCTTTGTGACTATTGTTGACAAATTGCTATAGCTTTTGTGGATTAAACAAAATTTTGGGCATAAATTTTTTTGTTCGATTATGATTCGCATAGATTCTCAATAATAATGCAAAGGCCTACCTCTGTGGTTTGATTATGATCCATATTTCTCTATGGCATAAATCATATGGTTGGATGTGAAGGTCGATTATAACCTCAAAAACTCGTAGATGCAATGGTTCGCATTAGAGTGTCATGGCTCGGCATCACCTACTCACTTTATATTATAATGTTTTATGGCATGCATCGTTTATGAGGCCAGCATTTGATTCAAAGATTGCACTCGCTTTTTCTATGTCAAGTGAAGCTCAAATTACAATAAAGACCAAAATACAGTGAAGCTGGAAGCTTGAATTACAGTGTAGCTCAAATTACAGTGAAGCTCAAAGCTCAGAATATGAATTGTTGTGGATATTACGCTTGTATATGACATTACATTACCATGACTCGTATTTGTGGAAAAATCGCACTCTCTATTAGCTCATGGTCCTATGATGGCTCAATGAAATTGAACTCAGAACTTGATGTATCTATCAGTAATATCATGGTTCGCATTAGTTCACTTTACAATGGTGCTCACATGGCTCGTACTCTGGGAACTGTATTATAAGGCATGACTCGCATTTTGTTACAGCAGTCGCAATTCATTACAGTGGGCGTATATAGTCCCATGGCTCGAATTCATATTTTTGTGAATTGACATGTTCTATGAAATCACATCGCATCGCTTGATTTGATAAAATTTAATCTAGAGTGTCTCACAAGTTCCAATTGCTTATCTAGCTTGCTACGTATATCGCATGCTCTGATCCACTACACAATGGTATCATGTAACATCATATATGGCATCACTCTGTGTGGCATTGTATTACTGCACAGTAGTATCGAAATTGACATTACAGGGTGGCTCGCACAATTGATGAAGACTATAACTGCGATGCTACAATGGCTCGAACGTAATCATACCATATAAAATACACTGAGACAGTATGGACTGTAAAAATTAAACCGTGAAGAAAATATGACTTGGAAATTATATTTCGGATCTAATAAAAGTCAACTTAATATGATTATTGATCTCTTTGGAAGAGAATGACATTACAGTGGCTCATTTTAGGGGCTCGCTATAGGGGTTTATATAAAGTCTTTTAAAGGCGACCATAAATCAGTGGCACCACGTTCCGTGTGAAAAACAATGTTGACAAGATCTGGAGATATGGTGATTTAGCAGTATAATTGAAGCTCGATGTTACAGTGTATGAGAGTAACTCAATGTGACAATCACCCTGAATAGTGATCAGATTTAATATTGATATGTAAAGCAATATGACTGTGATATAACTATAAGACTTGGGCAGTGATCTTGATCTAGATATGATCTTGATATGACATTAAAACAGTGATATGATGACAATGGTATTGGACATATGGCAGTCAACCTTGATTAATGTATGACAATTACGGTCAATGGACAGCAATTTGGATCATCTCCAAGAAATGTGATGACCTGGTTCAAGAAAGGAATGATATATGAAGATTGGCATAGCTTTGCGTGAAGACAAAGTTGGCAGCTCAACATAGGAAAAGTTGAGGCATCTGTTAAAGAAGTGTTACCACATAAAGATAGGACAACCTTCCAGCAACTTCGACCCCCTACAACAATTTCAGCCTTCACTGCAAGTCTGCAATTTTCAGCCCCTCTTGCAGTAGCTGCAACTTCGCATGTGTGGGATAGAGAGGCTATTTTAAGGCTTCTTTCTTCTTTGCTTGGTTTGCTTCTTCTTTCTTAGTCAAGTGGATGATATGACTTGCCTTTAGATCATAGATTTTGACCTTCTTTGGGAGATCTGAAAATTCGTCCTAATTGTTCCAAAAACCCTAGCTTATTTTTCACACATGTGAGAGAAAGGACAAAAAAATTAGGGTTTAGACTTCAATTTCTTCTTCCTTAGATCTTCCTCCTTCTTTGCTTGACTCCTAGTCTTCCTTCTTGCTCCAACGAACTTGCATAATCAAACTTGATGTATGTCCTTCAAATGAAGTCAAATTTTTCTTATATGTAGGCTTCCTTGGAGTACGAATTGCCCTTAATGAGGTCGACTTCTTCTCTGCAGGCCAACTTGATCTTGGAGGGGTACTATGACACATTTTGACTCTAAATAAATTCTTTTGACTTGATACAAAATGCCCAATAGGGTTTATTACATATAACAATGACTCTTTTGACTGCTAGACTCTAACAAAACCCTAGAAGCACACAATGGGCGCTTTGACCTAAAACAAATTGACTTTGAGCATGAAACCCCATGCTTTACAGAATGACAAATAATTTTCTCTCTTTTACATCAAATACATGAAATCAATAGCACATAGAATATTATGAAGACCGAACCTAGTTACATTTTCCAACAGAAAGAGTTTTCAAGGGGTTTGATCACTGGTTGGAATCATAATGTATCACGTACTAATCATTTCTCTATTCATTCAGGACTTTGCACAGAGCTATAAAGTAAAAACTTGTGCTTGACTTTGACATTACTAAATGCATATGGGGCTTGAGTGTAAACAACTTTACTAGGGAAAATTTGTTTGTGTTTGAGTGTTTTAAAGTTGATAACTCATTATTGGGGGGAACTTATATATTAAATTGAATAGAATGGAGATATGGGGGTCCAATACTAGAGTGGATAGATTAGCTGGATTTTCTATGACTTGTTTAATCTGGCAAGTGTTTTGGACATTGAGCCTATTAAGCTTGAAATAATATATGGAGTTTAGATTGTGTTTCTGAGAGGATTGATAAGTTTTTTATCAATAGGGACTTTCTACAAAAGGTGGAAATGTATCGGTCATGGGTAAGATCCAATAGATGCTCAAATCACTTCCTAGTTGTTTTGGAAATGGATAAAATGATCAAAGGCTAGGAGATCCTTTCAAGTTTAATCCAAGATGGGCAACTGAGGAGGAGTTTCAAGATTTGGTGAAGGTAAATTCGTCAAGGTATGATCCTTCACAGGAGGGCACACTACTTGTGAAAAATTTGTAATAGCTTTGAAAGGGGTCAAGGAGAAGGTGGTAGACTAGGTGGGATAAAGACAGAGATAAGGGATGCTTGATGAAAAGAAATGGAGAAGAACCTAGAATCACTTTTTCATACTAATCTAAGATGTCAACATAGTGATGAGGATAAGGTCATTTTGAAGGATTTGGAGTTGAAAAAGGCAAAGTTACTTGCGAATAGGGAAAGGGCATGGAGGCTCAAAAGTAGGGCTACCTAGTTTGAATTGGGGAATGAAAATACCATTTTTTTTTTAAATTTGCCAATCGTAAAAGAGTGTTAATATAATATGGGAACTAACCAACAAGGGAGGAAGGTTGGCAACTTTCCAAATGCTAATTTAGGAGTACAACATTTTGAGGTGTTTAAAGAACCAGATAGAGAAAACTTAGAAGAAATTCTCAATGTGGCATCTTATTTTCCTAGATTGGTTGGAGAAAAGAAATATGGAAGGATGTATTGCAATCAAAAGGAAGGAACTTCTTTTTGTTCTTAATCCTTTAAGAAAGATAGAAGTTCGGACCTAAACAGTTGAACAGTGGAATTATATATTGAGTTTTTGATCTGTTGAGTGGGAACCTACTCAAAGTGGTTAAAGAAGTTAGAACTTTTAGAAGAGAACTTGTAATTCTAATTTTATTGCTCTCATCCCAAAAAGTGGATTGTCGTAAGAATTTTGATGGCTTTAGGCCTATCTCCCTCTACAATTACATTTACAAAATTATCTTCAAGGCCACTAAAGTTAGATTAAAGTATATTCTCTCATAAGTAATCTTGGACTGAAGATTGTTTTCTCATAAGTAATCTTTGACTGAAGATTGTTTTCTCATAAGTATTCTTGGATTGAAGACTATCCTCTCAAAGTATTCTCACCTGAACAGTTATGGTTCCTAGAAGGGAGAGAGATATATGAGGCTATAGAATCAGCACAAGAGGGATTGCACACTATCAAAACCTCATGTATTCCAACAACAATGATCGTGTTAGATCTTTCTAAAGAGTGACCTCCACTTGCTCTTAATTCACATATGGTTTTCACTTCCTTTGGTAAGGTGGATTGTGGGATGTGCGATTATTGCCTCCTTTGTAGTATTGATTAATGGATCAGCATCAAATTTCTTTACGCCTTCATGGGACTTAAGCACGTTGAGAAATCTAGGGCAAATAGATTAGGGTGATTTCTCTTTACTTTGATAACTACATGTGATGTTCTTTACTTTAGCTTGTAGTATTTATAATTAGCTTCTCCTTCTTTAGATTATTATAGTGTTCTTATCATAAAACAACTACCAAAATATGAAGATCAAGAGAACAAGTGGACACAAGATATAGGCTGCTAGCTAGGGCCAAAACCTCTCCTAGAGAGGAAAACTCACAAGTAATTCTTCTCTTCTTATATAATCTTTAAATGGTGCAGGTGAATTCTAAGACCTTTAGACCCAAGACCTAAGTTGCACGAAACCGGGAAACAGAAACGAGTTTCCGAAACGGGAAGCAATACGAAACGCGACCTCCCCAAATTTGAGGAAACGGGGAAACGCGAATATATATATATATATATATATATTTATATTAATAATATATATATATATAATGTAAAATATTTAAAAATTATTTATATATATGTGCATCTAAAGCATTAAACCCTAAAAAAAATTATAACCCACCCTAAACCCTAAACAAAAATTAGAACCCCCACCTAAACCCTAAAAAAATTTAAACATTTAAAACAAAAAAAAATATAAAAAAAAAAAATAAAAAAAAAAAAAAAAAAAAAAAATAAAAAAAAAAAAAAAAAAAACTTTTTTTGGAAACGTGGGGTTGTACGGCCGTACCACCCACGTTTCTGTTTTCGGGAAACGATGGGTGGTACGGCCGGAAATGCTTCATGGCCGTACGGTAACGCGGAAACGTGTTTCGTTTCCGTTTCCGGCCAGAGAAAACGCCCCCCCGCCCCCCCCCCCAGCGTTCTCCTGCAACATAGCCCAAGACTAAGACCAAGTCAACCTTCCTTGTAGATGAGCAACAAATTTTGTCCTTCCAACAACTTCGACCCTAGCAACTTTATGCAACACCGACCCCCAGCAACAATTTCGGCCCCTTTGCAACAACTGCAACTTCGCACGTGTGAGATGGATAGACTATTTTAGGTCTCTTTTCTCCTTCGCTTGACTTGATTCTTCTTTCCTTGGCAAATAGATGAAGTGTCTTCCCTTTTGATCACATATTTCGGCCTTCCTTGGAGATCTGAAATTTCGTCCTTGATGTTGCAGAAACCCTAGCTTCCCCTTCGTACGTGTGAGAGAGATTTACCCAAAAACTTTGATTTTGTTGTCTTCTAGTCTTTGACTTGTCGTTTGCTCCCCTTTCTTGCTCTTCATCTTGTGATCAAACTTCTTGGATATCCCTTAAATGAGGTCGAATGCATCTAATATATAAGCTTTCTAGGAGTGTGAATTGCCCTTAATGAGGCTGAATTCTTCTCTGTAGGCCGACTTGTTCTCTTGCAGGCCGACTTGGTCTTGGGGGGACTTTTGACGCAATATTGACTCAAATAAATTCTTTTGACTTGATACAAAACGCCCAATAGACTCTTCTAACTCCTAGACTCTATGACAAAACCCTAGGAGCATGCAATGGGTTCTTGACCTACAAATAAATTGTCCTTGAGCATGAAACTCATGTTATATAATAATAATAATAATAATTTTTCTCTCTTTTACATCAAATACATAAAATATTATGAAGACCGAACCTAGTTACATTTTCCAACACTACCTCTTAACTAGGGAGGTATTCATAATAATAATGGAACAAGAACATTCTCATACTAAAGAAATCTCATAAGAAGAGTCAGATTCGTAAGTCATCTCATAAGCTATCTTTTTAGCTTATATCAGTGCATCTCATCATATCAACCAGTGTTTTCATATAGCAAGGCCTTGACTAACATCTCTATCTCTCCACTAGATTAGAGCACAATGTTGGAGAGACAATGATTTATAGACACCTTCATCATTGTCTCTCAAGGCACATACCCCATCCGAATGTTCACGAGGTATGTCCTTTTAGGACCATTCCCATCTTGGATTTACACATCCTCATGGAATCTCCTCTTCGACTACTCTTGCCTATTGGGTGCCTTACCTCATCCTCAAAGAGTATTGGTATCAGTTTCAGATGCTTACCCAATCATCC
Organism: Pinus taeda; assembly: GCA_000404065.3. Taxonomy (NCBI): domain Eukaryota; kingdom Viridiplantae; phylum Streptophyta; class Pinopsida; order Pinales; family Pinaceae; genus Pinus; species Pinus taeda. The sequence continues at coordinate 103,701 of APFE030737567.1, forward strand.
AACATTTCTTCATGATATGAAGACAAGAATGATGTGTCTATCTCTCCCTTTCAACTAGGGAGGATCTACCCATTCCTTTACACAAAAGGAACATACCCAAGCTCCCTCTTAACTAGGGACTTGTTTCAATCAACAGCTATCTATTCTTCCGTGGAGATCATGGAACTATCAGGTGTTTGTAGGGCTCCTCTTTCCGCATCATTAGGTCATGAACAAACTTCATCTTCTACATTGTGGAGCCATATTCTTCCATAGCTTCTTTGTACGGCTTTAGCCATCTTCTACATCACTTCCCTTCAACCCTTCAACAAAACATAGCGTTGAACCAATTAATGCTAGATATGTCATCCTTCGGAAAGTGACCATCTTTGTCATCATCTAGCTAACCTTCATATCGCTACCTCTTCCAAGTCATGTTCTTAGGATCATCCATCCAAATTTATGTGTACTAGTTGTAGGTGAATTTCTACAACCTTCTACTCGTACCCATGTTTCAATCCAACCAAATGCATTTAAAAAATGAACATCATAAATAGAATTACCTCTTCATGATGGCCCTTCGTCATGACATCTGCTTCTGCAACATCAATATCTTTTCTTTACAAATCCATCTCTAAGGCTTTCATTACTGAGGTTATTCTTCTTCATTGTACTCATTAGGGTCTACATAACATTTTCACATACTCCTTTCTTCAGCATCTTTATGCATAATTCTTTATTATTATAAACCTTATGGCCCACCTCCTTATATTCCACAGGAGGTCTTCATAACTTTTTCATGGAGATGTCATAGCCAATCCTTTTAATATCAAATGTTGATTAAGTAGTTGTAGACACATCTTCACGAACTCTTATTTCACCTTCTTCATATACTGTTTCCTCGAGATCTTCTATATATACAACTCTTCTTGCATCGAGACAATTGTTGTCCACCACCTCATATGAGGTCATATAATGTTGATTCAATCATATTTATAAGGTAGAAGGGTTCAAGGCATATTGATTTATGCCTTTATGTGCCATTCATAGGGAAGGGTTCCTACTTCTTCAACCATGCTCATGAGATAGAGTATTCCAACCATTCCATCTACAACTAAGTGATGACATGACTCTATCTAAAAAATTACCAAAGACATGCATACCTTTTTCCTTTATGTGGTCATCTAGACTTTCTTTAGCAGCTTCCTTTCCCTTGCTTGAAGACAGATAAGTCCTTCAACTAAACTATCATGCTGCATATTTCTGTCATCTTACCTTCATTCTTCCAAACTATGGATCCCACGTTAGATGGAATGTTGACCATATTGTGACACTTGCTTCTTCCAAGTAGAGGTGATCCTTTAACAAAGATTCAGGTGGAGAATCTTCATGATCCTTATTCTGCAAATGCTTCGTTCTAATGATGATGAGGTGTGATGAGCTTGTTTCTTTCAATCTTGCTAGATAACTTACTTCAACTGTACAAACTACTACTTCTACTATTCTTCTATGCTTCTAATAATGATGTCATCTCAATCACCGCTACAATGCATCCTACCAAAACTGTAATGCTTCTATCATGATTGTTGACTTGAAAATAAACTTAAAGTATGAGAGACCTTTAATAGTAGAGGACTGTCACTTCTTCCTTTGTTTTCTTCTCTTTTGTTTCTTTTACTTCTTCGGTCACATGGGCTTCACTTCTTTCTTTCCTTTTTCGGTTGCCCTTCTTGAGTTTAGGACAATTCCTCTTGAAGTGCCCATATTCATTGCATTCATAACACTGAATCTTAGACATGTCAAATTTTTTTTAAATTTTCTTTCGAGGCTCAAATTTTCCAAACTTTCCTTTCTTCCTTGTCATAGTTGCAAATGCTTGTGTTTGCTCATTTGATCCAACATCATTATTTGCTTTTAAACTAGATTCTTCAATCTTACATAATGCCCATAGATCACTGAATGGTGTACCTTCCTTCTTTCCATAGATGCTTGATACAAAGTTGCCCCATTCATCTGGTAGTGCATTGAGTACACAAGTGGTCATCTCTGGATTTGACATTGTTTCTCCTAGCTCTTGTAGTTGATCTATAATTTGAGATACCTTCATAAGATATGAAGCTATCCTTTCTTCCTTTGATACTTTCATTCTGTATAATTCATTTCTTAAAGATATTATTCCACAGTTGTACTTACAGAGTACATCTCTACCAACTTGTCATAGATCTCTTTTGATGTCTTCAATTTTGCTACAAAGGGAATGAGAGAATCCTTGATAGATTCAATGAGGGTTCTTTAAGCCCTTATTTCTCCTTTCATAAACTTTGACAAGGCTTGAGATTTTTCTTGAGGAGGCTTTGTGATGGAGTCCTTGACATACACAAGAACTTCATTTTCTATGAGAATCAAATCTATTATCTTCTTCCATGCAAGGTAGTTTGATGTACCAACAAGATTATTGTTCTCCTTGCAGAAAGAAGTCATTTGATTTGTAGGATGAGACATAAATATAAAGTACTTACTTGACCAATGAAGATGTTTCCTTGAAGATGATGTCTTCCACTAGGGTGTGAGATTTAGAATGAGGGAGGGACGATCTTCCTTCTTCAAAATGACAATGCTTCTTCAAGATGATGAGAGATGTTCTTCTTCCTTCAAAGGTGCTTGCAAACTACTCTTTTCTTCAATATGAGGAAGATCACTTTGATTCCTTTGATGATGAAGTGCTCTTCTTGCTTCCTTTGGATGATGATGTAAAGTGAGGAAGGCTTCCCAAGATGATTCAAACGTGTAGAGTCATTTCTTTGAGATAGAGGTAGGACCTTTGAGGTCTCTTTTCTTCTTCCAAGAGTTCTTCCTTCAATATGATGATGAGGTCTTTGTGATGTAATGACTAGATCTCCTTTTGTTGCTCTTCCTTCCTATGCTCGGCCCTAATGTATCCTTTTTCAATTGAGTGGTCGTCAAGCTGCTTTTCCTTGTCACCTTAGCTCTGAAACCATGTTGAGAAATCTAGGGAAGCTAGATTAGGGTGATTTCTCTTTACTTTGATAATTGCTTGTGATGTTCTTAACTTCAACTTGTAGTATTAGCTTATTCTTCTTTAGATTATTAGTGTTCTTATCATTAAACAACTACTAAAACATGAAGATCAATAGAACAAGTGGAGACAAGATATAGGTTGCTAGCCAAGGCCAAAACCTCTCCTATAGAGGAAAACCCACAAGTAATTATCTTCTTATAGAATCTTCAAATAATGAATTCCAAGACCCCTAGACCCAAGACTGAGACCCCTCTAAGACCAAGTCAACCTTCCTTGTAGATGAGCAACAAATTTTGTCCTTCCAGCAACTTCGACCCCCAGCGACAATTTCGGCCCTCACTACAGGTTTGCCACTTTTCAGCCACTCTACAGCAGCTGCAACTTCACACGTGTGAGATGATGAGGTCTTTGTGATGTAATGACTAGATCTCCTTTTGTTGATATTCCTTCTTATGCTCAGCCCTTATGTATCCTTTTTCAATTGAGTGATCTTCAAGTTGCCTTTCCTTGTCACCTTAGCTCTGAAACCATGTTGAGAAATCTAGGGAAGCTAGATTAGGGTGATTTCTCTTTACTTTGATAACTGCTTGTGATGTTCTTTACTTCAACTTGTAGTATTTATAGTTAGCTTAATCTTCTTTAGATTATTAGTGTTCTTATCATTAAACAACTACTAAAACATGAAGATCAATAAAATAAGTGGACACAAGATATAGGTTGCTAGCCAGGGCCAAAACCTCTCCTAGAGAGGAAAACCCACAAGTAATTATCTTCTTATAGAATCTTCAAATAATGAATTCCAAGGCCCCTAGACCCAAAACTGAGACCCCTCTAAGACCAAGTCAACCTTCCTTGTAGATGAGCAACAAATTTTGTCCTTCCAGCAACTTCGACCCCCAGCAACAATTTCGGCCCTCACTACAGGTTTGCCACTTTTTGGCCACTCTACAGCAGCTGCAACTTCACACATGTGAGATAAATAGGTTATTTTAGGTCTCTTTTCTCCTTCGCTTGGCTTGATCCTTCTTTCCTTGACAAATAGATGAAATGTCTTCCCTTCCTTGGAGATCTGAAATTTCATCCTTGATGTTGTAGAAACCCTAGCTTCCTCTTCGCACGTGTGAGAGAGATTGACCCAAAAACTTTGATTGTGTTGTCTTCTAGTCTTTGACTTGTCTTTTGCTCCTCTTTCTTGCTCTACTTCTTGTGATCAAACTTCTTGGATATCCTTCAAATGAGGTCGAATGCATCTTATATATAGGCTTTCTAGGAGTGTGAAGTGCCCTTAATGAGGTTGACTTCTTCTCTATGGGCCAGTTGGTTCTCTTGCAGGCCAACTTGGTCTTGGAGGGACTTTTGACTCAATATTGACTCAAATAAATTCTTTTGACTTGATACAAAATGCCCAATAGGGTCTATTACATATAACAATGACTCTTTTGACTCCTAGACTCTATGACAAAACACTAGGAGCACACAATGGGTGCTTGACCTACAAATAAATTGTCTTAGAGCATGAAACCCATGCTATATAATAATAATAATAAATTTTCTCTTTTACATCAAATACATAAAATCAATAATACATAGTATATTATGAAGACGAAACCTAGTTGCATTTTCCAACAAGGCAAGGATTCCAATTCTCACCCTACATATTTCTTTTTGTAGCAAAGGCATTAAGTAGAGCCATTAGTGAAGCTAGTAGAATGAGGAGAATCAAAGGTGTGAGAATAGGAAGATCTGGAACACTCACACATTTATTTTTCATATATGTTCTATTGTTTTGTTTTGGATCAAAAAGGAAGGGCCAATGTTTCAAGAACATTTTACAGCTTTACAATATGGCTACAAGTATAGAAGTAAATGAGAATAAGTTTCCAATTTATATAGTGGTTAGGAAGGTGTTCATAATTTGGATATTGGATTATTGTTTCCTTATCAACACTTGGACACGTCAAAAGGGGTTAAATATCTGAGTTTCTGTAAAGAGTAATTCCTATGGAAAGATAGAATGGTACTAGATGTTGTTAAAAATTAAAAAAACATCTCTTTTTGGTCCAACAATTGGCTCTCAAGGGGAGGGAGCTTGGTTCTGATAAAGTTAGTACTATAAGTTGTTCCAATATATATCCACACCCTAACCCATATACCTAAAGGTACTGTTGAAAAAATTAGAAAATTTTGTTTTAATTCTCTACGGCAAGGAAGAAGTTGAAAAACATACATTTACTTGGTAAATCCCTGGCAAATATATCATTATGGAATCTCAACACGATGGAGAGCACATGAAAAAGGATTCTTACACAAAAATACACTTCTCCATAAACTCTCTTCGACTATATAGAATGGAAAGGAAGAGGATACTAAATGTATCCAACTAGAGGAAGGGAATGACACTTCGTCATATGCTCTTATCTAACATGGAGAGCAGGAGATGGATCACAAGTAAGAGTGTAGATATATTCCTTCCTAATGAATTCATACATCACCTACAAGTAATTGAAAAATGTACACTTAATTTGATTGACAACCAAATGGCACATCCCTATGGTCTCAAGGATAGAGAAAGAGAGTCGATCTATGTTAATTTTATGGTATGTTCTATGCTTGCAACAATGACTTCAAGGCCTTATTAGCCTAATAACAATTCCACTTCAAATTCCAATAATAAACTTCAGTAGCAATCACTTAGCATTTACTTATGACAATAATTGTAGATAAAACATCATCAAAAATGCACAAGAAGACAAGCCAAGACAATGAACATAGAGATTTAGTCTAATGCCAGTGCAAAACCCCACAAGGGGGAAAACCCAACCAATCCTTCTTATTAGTCACTATCAAGTGTTCAGCAAAGAGAAAAGATCTTTTTAGTACAATGATGATAAGCAAGAAGCCCAAAACTGATCAACAATAGTCCTATTCCAAGTCTGCAATTTCTGAAGTAGATCGCAGTAGTCAACGTGCCCTAACCAGTCAAACCAATAGCGGTCAAATAGCAGTCAAATAGCCTCCAAAGAATTTGGTCAAACCAACAAGAAACTAGGTGTCTTGAACAAGTCAAATTCAACCCTAAATAGTGAAGAAAACCAGTCAAACTTCGATCAACTGTATGGGGTCAACGTTCGTCAACCTGCGCAAAAATATTTAATATGTTTGCCAATGAATGTGACCTGCCCAAACAGAACTTCCCCAAGTCAAAATGCAGTCAAAACAATCCCAAAACTCCTCGGTCAATGTTGGTCAAAGTTGGCTGAAACATAAGGTCAACGCAGAAGATAAACAATCCAGTAAACCCTTTGCACATGTGAGAGATGAAGCTACCTCAGAAGTGTATGAACCAATCAAAGGAGAGATGTTCCGATGTGATGATGAGATGCCAAAATGAGGAAGCCTTATTGTGTATTTATAGTGATCAGCGTGGGGGCCAAGGGTAATGTCTCTTGAACAACGGAGCCGACTTGTGGAGATGAGGCTGACTTGAAAAAGAGCCATTTGTAGGTGAGCAAAAATTATGATTTTGAAGGTGAAGGGAGATGCCATCAAGGGTGTTCCAAATGTGCCATAAGCGATCAAAGGAGGGGCTTCCAAGCGGGGGAATTAGCCCCTAGTTGCACTCTTTAACACTCCCTCTCAACTAGGGAGGAATTCCACCTGTCAACATCCATCCACTGCTATGCCATCATGTCCAACATGTACCATCTCTGCAACTTGTCTCGTCTCTGTTGAAGATTGGTATCATAGACCAATATGAAAGGATCGAAAGAGGGTGGGTCACAAGACCCTGCCACCATCACCAAGAATGACAGAGGCAAATCCTCATGTCCAGGGGTTGCTTGATCCTTAGTGATCAAGTTGTTGAACATCATGCATCCCAGTCATAAGGAATACAGTAGTACCTGACACATTCGTCAATAGTACTAATTAACCCTAACCACTTTTCCCAACTCATTGGCCAAATGAGAGGTACTTCCCAAGAGTCACAGACTACAAGGGTAAGATGTATGTTGGGGTATCCATTGCTGGAAAATGTAGCTAGATTCGGTCTTCATTTAATGTATTTGTGTCACCTTGTAATGTACTTGTCAAAAGAGTAAAGAAAAGAATTTTTTTTTATTATTGTGACTTATTAAAGCATGGGTTTCATGCTTCGGTCACCATGTTTTAGGTCAAAGTCCCCATTAAGGACTTCTAGGATTTATTCTAAGTTAATAGAGTCATTGTACTTTTAAAGAGACCCTTCTTGGGCTTTTGAATCATGTAAAAAAGTTAAGTATTGAGTCAAATGTAATTTATGTATCCTCCACATCAAGTCGGCCTAGAAGAGATTGAGTCAGCCTAAGGACATCAATTTGACCTCCCTTGATCTGAAAATCACTCGTGAACGATCTCAGTTAAATAATGAAGGTATTACAGACCCATGTGATGGGGTGTGCCTATGTTATTTTTAGCAACGGATTGATAAGATTGCGAAATACACAGGCACTTGGAACAGTAAGAGAGACACAGTAAGCAAATACAAAAAAAGATAACAAATTTAATAAGGAGTCCACCCAATCCTCTTGGGCTATGTCTCCTGGTCCAGCCTTCAGTGGTGGCCTTTCCTATTGTGTCTTAAAGCAGAGATTTTACAATAAGGAACTCAATTTGAGTCTCACTTAACAGAGAATGATCAGTAGGATTGTGCTTGGATCCCCCAAGTCTCTAGAGTACACAGACTCCCCTTACTGAATCTCGACCTCGACTGGTCTCTGTGGTATGAGTCCAATTTGGTACTCAATACCTGACAGGTGTACACAGAGGAGTTGCTTGAACCTCTCAAGCCTTCTCTAGATTTCACAGGCTCTCAAACTCTCTCTGTTCTGTCTGCTCGATGCTGCCTTTGCTCTGCAAGTCATCTCGTCTTCCCTGTTCTCTGCAATTCCCTTCTTTTTCTCTACTTTTGTCCCCTCTGCTCTTTGTTCGTTCATGGCTTAAAGCCAATCTGCTCTTTAACTGTTCGTTTCCTCTTCCCGGCTCTCTGAATCGCCTACCTTGGTCCACTAGAATTCCCCTGCTCTGCGTCATCATTGTTGTGTAACGCTACACAAAAAGGTGACCACTTGTCGCCTTACGAACTGAGTGTCAGTTTTCTTTAAACAGTCGTTATTTCCGTTACTCCAGGATTTGCCCATGAAACTGATTCTTCTGCCAGCTTATCAATCATGCCGGCCTCAAATTTTTATGTGCCTCAGTCTATTTCCCCGTCGAATCCAGTCATCCATCGGGTTAATTCTCCGTCGTTGATATGGAGCCTCCAAAACCTACGGTCTCCGTCTATATCGCGCGGGTACGCTGCTGGACCATTACGCAATGTAAGCAATTTTCTCTCTCATCTGCTGGACACGCGACGCCCGGTGTGTGGCATCGCGCTGAACTTGGCCAAACCTACTTACAGCTCGAAGTGCACACGATATCCTGCTGGTTTTGGGTGCAGGACCCGCCTTTTGACGATTTCCACACGGTTTCCTGTTTCCTCGTGACCGAGCGCTCGAGGCTTTCCTTCACTGAGAGTTTTGCCCTGCGATGCGCTAATCGCGTATCAAAAATTGCCTCTATTTCTGGATCTGGGCTTCTGATTACCAATTTGCGTCTATGCATGGTCTCCATGGGCCAACAGTCAGCGCGCTTTGACTGAGGATCCTCGTTCCGTGCTGGCTACAAATTGCCATTGTCCAGAGGTCATTTCTGATAAGCTCATTAATCATAAGATTTTGAAGCCTGACATAATTTGAAACAATCATGGAAATGTTTAAGGATCCAATTTGAATCACGGACTTCCCACTCAAAAAGCTTGTGGACCACCAAAAGTTGGTTTTCAAGCATCGACTAAGTGAGGGTATAGCTGTCTCACTTGTCCAATCTCTATCCATTTTGCACTGCTTAGCTTTGAACCCTTGAGTCCAATCCTGAGGTACTCAACATCTCCCTTGCGCGTCGTCCTCACCTTCCGGTCCAGAACTATTTCTTCTTGCAATTCATTGAGATATTCGGGTAACAGATCATCAATAGAAGACAATTGACTCTGCTCTTCGAGATCTTCAATCAACGAAGGTTCAAATAGTCTCAAGCTGTCTACATTAACAACTGAGTAGATGTGCATGTAAGCTGGTAAATCAAGACAGAAAGCATTCTCACCAATTTTCTCGAGTATCTTGAAAGGTCCATACCTTATTGGCTTTAGCTTTTTACCTTCACCTTGCATTCTGTCTTTGCTGATATACAGCTAGACTTGATCAGCAACTTGGAAACTATGCTCCATCCGAGGCTTGTCATGCCTTGCCTTGTATTTGGCTTGGCTCTTTTCCAATTGTTCCTGTACTGCCTGGTGAATCTATTGGATTTGTTCAATGAACTTGGTTGCCTTGTCCACATCAGTGTGTCCATCAACTGCTATGTCTTTACCAAAGACAAAATCCAAGGGAGACCTTGGTATGAAACCAAAACAAGTCTCAAAAGGAGATCTTTGTGTAGAAGAATGTTTTGCTTGGTCATAAGCATGCTGCACATAACACAAATGTTCATCCCAAAGTTTGGGATGCTTGCTGCAAATTTGCAATAGCCTCTGAGCAACTTGATCACTGTCCTGTTGACTACTTCTGTCTGGCCATCTGTCTGTGGATGAAAGGTTGTGCTTTTCTTCAGTTTGGTGTCCATCAGTTCCCACAAACTCGACCAAAACTTCCCAACAAATCGGGTGTCTCGATCAGATACAACAGAAGTGGGTAATCCAAAATGAACCCATACATGCTAAAAGAACAACTTTGTAGTTTGTTCAACTGTAATATGTTTATTACAAGGTATCAAAATACACATTTTGCTGAACCTATCCACAACAACATATAAATAGTCATGACCTTTCCTAGATTTAGGCAGTCCTCCAACAAAGTCCATGGAAACACTATCCCAAGGATGAGAAGGAACTGGCAGTGGAATGTACAAGCCTAGTTTTCTATTGTTGGGCTTGCTTTTAGCACACATAGTACACCCTCTTACATATCTAGAAATTGTCTCATTCATTTTTGGCCAATAACAAAAACTTTGCAGCTGTGCAACCGTTTTACTTACACCAAAGTGACCTGATATTAGAGAAGTGTGTGCTTCCCGAATTATCTTTACTCTTTCAATTTACGAAATGCATAGCTTCCCACAATGATACAAGAGTTGGTCCTTAATGTGATAATCCAATTATTCTACTCGTTTGCCTTGACTTAAAGTTGCATATACATCTTTGAAATCTATATCTCGAGCATATTGTTCAATCTAGCTCTCATGCAGTACTGAGTTATGCTTAAGTATAGTGGATGCATTTATAATAGGTCTAGACAACATATCTGCAACTTTATTGTGTATGCCCTTTTTATATCTGATGACTAAATGAAATTGTTGTAGAAAGCCCATCCACCTATAGTTTCTTGATTGCTGCAACTTAGTTTGGGAGTGTAGATATTGAAGTGATTGATGATCAGGATGTATGACTGTCTCTTTACCCATTAAGTAATGTTTCCACTTTTTCACACTCTGTACTAATGCATACAATTCTTTATCATATGTTGGATAGTTAACTACTGCAGAATTAAATGTCTCAAAATGATAATATATGGGCCTACCGTGTTGTATCAACACTGCTCCCATGGCATAGTCATTGGCATCCGTTTGGATCTCAAATGGTCTTTGAAGATCAGGCAGTGCTAGTACTGGTGTTGTACTAATCTTTTCTTTCAAGGTGTCGAAGGCTTTCTACTGTTTGCCTCCCCACTGAAACACCTTGTTCAATCATGTTAAAGCACGTAAGGGAGCTGCAATTAAGGAAAAGTTGGAAATAAACTTTCTCCAATATTGTGCTACTCCTAAGAAGCGTCTAACTTCTGTAGCAGATTTGGGTTTAGGCCAGTTTACAATGACTGCCACCTTAGAGGGATCTATCTTCAATTCACCACCCCCTACAATAAGACCCAGACAATTCAAAGATGTTTTGCCAAATTCGCATTTTGAAAGTTTAACATAAATTTTTTCTCTTTTCAAAACATCTAGTGTCTGCTTAACATGCTTTAAATGTTCTTCCCATGTTTTGCTAAATATAAGAATGTCATCCAGATATACAATAATAAAATCATCAAGAAAAGGACTGAGTACATCATTCATTATTCTCATGAAAGTAGCAGGAGCATTAGTTAAGCGAAAAGGCATAACCAACCACTCATACAATCCCTGCTTTGTTTTGAAAGTAGTCTTCCATGCATCTTGTTCTTCAACTTTGACCTGATGATATCCACTATGCAAGTCCAACTTGGAAAAATAAACAGCTTCCTTTAACTAATCTAATAGATGATCTATGCGAGGATGGGGATAACGATTTTTTATCATTATCTTATTCAGTACTCAATAATCAATGCACATTCTCCACGATCCATCTTTCTTTTTCACCAAAATGATTGGAGACCCACATGGTGATGTGCTAGGTCTGATGAACCCCTTCTCGAGCAACTTCTGCACCTACTTCTTGATTTCTCCATTCTCTAAAGCTGACAACCTATACATCCTAATGTTAGGCAATGGAGCATCTTGCTACAAATTAATATCATGATCTATTTCCTTTTTGGGTGTTAGACCTTTAGGTTCTTGAAATAAGATATCATATTCTAAAACAAATTTTTTTAAATCAGCTTGTTGTTTAGCATCACAACCCTCAAATACATTGGTTTTATCAAGTTTATTTTCCTTTACAACCATTAGTAAAAATTGTTTGCATGAATTTACAATTCATTTCATCTGCCTTGAGTTTATGGGAGTATAATTATTCTTGAGCTTATGAGCTCTTACAATATATTCGATTCCATCTTTAATGAGGAGATACTTGTTCTCAGCTCTATAGAAAATATATTTTCTATCATACAAGTAGGGACTTCCCAAAACAATTCCACATATATCTAAAGGAACTATATCTAACTCAACCTCATCTACAAATGCTGACCCAAAAGAAAACTTAAGTTTACATTGTCTACTCACTTGTAGTTTTTCTTTATCACTTAACCAACCTAATGGGTATGGTTTCTTGTGAGGTGTAGTCAGTAATCCCAACTTCTTTACAATTTTTTCAGAAATTAAATTTACTTGTAAGCCACTATCAAACAAAGTATCAATCTTTTGATGCTTAGAAATAACTCGAATATGGAAAAGCTCATGTCTTTTTCTCTCATTTTCTTCATTATTAGTAGATTGTGCAGAATTACTAGTAGATGCTTCAGAATTTTTACCTTTTATACCTATGGCTGCAATGGTTGTTTCATCTCCTGAGTCTGACCCCAAATCTTTCTGAATAGCTACAACAGTATTCTTCTTCTTCCCCTCGAACTTCTTAGGTCTCAACTCCAGATGTAGAATCCAACAGTGCTCATCATCATGCCCATACTTCTTACAGTGAGTGCATGAAGGCTTGCTTTTCTGTGCAGTGTTTTCCTTCCTCTTTTTTCATTTTTGTTTTCTTTTCTCCTTATTCTTGCTTGCAATGGGCTTGGATGATCCTCCAACTTCGGGTTTCCCATTCTTTCCTCTATCTTCTAGATGCGTATTTTGAACAGATACCTCATCTATACTAGTGCGATTAAACATGAGGATAGTGTGCCTCATGTAGCTATGTAGAGCACCTATGTACTTCAACAAAGTCTCAGGTGAGTCTAATGAAATTCCTAGAATCAAAGCTCCTTTCCTGAATTCTTGGGTGTAAGCTTGTACACTTTTCCCTTTCAATTGGCGAAGAGTTTTCCAGCTCATCATGGCTTGCTGCATGTAAGCTAGTGGATAGAATTTCTTTTTGATTGCAGAAGAAAATTCACTCCAGACAGAAAGAATCTTACCATGTTTCTTCATGTCAGCTTGTGTCCTGCCTTCCCACCATACCAAGGCAGTGCCTCCAAGGCATAGGCTGGCCAGCTGAATCTTGCTCTTGTCTGAGTCGAAACTCTGCACTCTGCACTAAACATCAATTTTTCTAATCCAATTATCCAGCTTCTCTGCATTCAACTCTCCATCATATATTGCTAAATCAAACTTAACATCTAATTTAATCAAAGATGTCTTCTTTTTATGTTTAGGGCTATTAGGAGGCGTGAGAAAGTTTTCTTCTTTCCCTTTGCCTTTTGAGTGGTTATGGAGGAGAGACTCTTCTTCTCCTTTATCTTGTTTGGAGCCTAATGAATCTTCATCTTTATGTTTCCTAAAGTCCCTATACATTTCCTCTACCATGGACCTCATGGCCAAGAAACTATCTATAAATTGGGGTCTGGTCCCAAGGGACTTTCTTCTGACATTTTCTTCTGAGCATAGACTCTTCCAATTTCCGGGTTAGTTTCAACCAACTCTCTTTCTCCTAATTTAAGCTTTGATCTAGTTAGCATTCAACAACAAAATCCAGCACAAGCTTGTCTAACCTTAACAGCCTAGAGCTCTGATACCACTTGATCTGAAATCACCCCCTGAATGATCTCGGTTAATTAATGAAGGTATTACAAACTCAAGTGTTGGGGTGTGCCTATTTTATTTTATGCAACAGATCAATAAGATTGCGAAATACACAGACACTGAAATAGTAAGAGAACACAGTAAGCAAACACATAAACAAAACAAATTTAATAAGGAGTTCACCCAATCCTCCTGGGCTACATCTCCTGGTCCAACCTTCAGTGGTGGCCTTTCTGTTGTTTCTTAAAGCAGAGTTTTTACAATAAGGAGCTCAATTTGAGTCTCACTTTAACAGATGATGATCAGTAGGATTGTACTTGGATTCCCCAAGTCTCTAGAGTACACAAACTCCCCTTACTGAATCTCGACCTCAACTGGTCTCAGTGGTATGAGTCCAATTTGGTACTCAATAACTAACAACTATACACAGAGGAGTTGCTTGAACCTCTCAAGCCTTCTTTGGAGTTCACAGACTCTCGGACTCTCTCTGCTTCTGTCTTCTCAATGCTGCCTTTGCTCTATAGGTCAGCTTGGCTTCTCTGTTCTCTGCAATTCACTTCTTTCTTGCCTTTTGGCTTCCTACTTCTCTTTCTCTGCTCCCTTTACTCTTTGTCTGTCCGTGGCTTAAATCCAATCTACTCCCTAAATATTCATTTCTACTTCCCGGCTCTCTGGATCTCCTATATTTACCCACTTGAATTCCCCTGCTCTGCATCATCATCACTGTGTGACGCTTCACAAAGAGGAGGCCACTTGTTTTCTCACAAACTTAGTGTCAGTTCACTTTGAATGGTCATTATTTCTGTTTCTCCAAGATTTCCTGCGAAACTGATTCCTCTGCCAACTCATCGGTCATGCTAGACCTCAAATCTTATATGACTCAACCTATTTCCCCGTCGAATCTAGTCATCCATCGAATCATTTCTCCGCCATTGATCTCGAGCCTCTAGATCCTACGATCTCTATCCATATCGTGCGGGTAAGTAGCATGACCTTTACCTGCGTGATGTGAGCGGTTTTCTCTCTCATCCGCTGGACGCGTGTCACCCAGTGTATGGCATTGGGCGGGACTCAGTTGAACCGGCTTACTACTTGAAGCCCTTTCGATATCCTATCGGTTTTAGTGCGGGGCCCGCCTTCTTACAGAATCAACAATTTCCGTACAATTTTATGCTTTTCCTCATGACCGAGAACTTGGGGCTTTCCTTCACTAAGGGGGATGCCCTGCGATACGTGATTAGTGCATCACATATCAGAAACTACCTCTGTTTTTTTATTTGACCTCTCACTTGTCAATTCGTGCCAGTGCGCGGTCACCATGGGCCAACAGTTTGCTTTGCCAAGGGTCCTCGTTTTTCCGTGCTGACCACAAATTGCCATTGTTTAGAGGTAATTTATGATAAGTTTCGACATCCATAATACTTTGAAACTTCGGTATGAGTTTTACAGAGTTCAAGGAACTTTAAGAGCGTTTAAGGATCCAATTCGGATCACATGGTAGAAGAATACTCCATACACACCTTAGAAAAATGGAGTTGCAGAAAGAATGAATAGGACGTTGATCAAAAAGGCAAGAAGCATGCTAATTGGTGCCAGGTTAGGACAAGAATTCTGGGCAGAGGCAGTGGAGACTGCATGTTACTTAGTCAAAAAATCAGCTTCATGAATATTGGAGGATAAGACTCCACAAAAGGTACGAGATGGTAAGAAAACCTATCTTTCACATCTGAGGGTATTTGTATGTGATGAATATGCACATGTTACAAAGGATAAAAGAACCAATTTGGATAGTAAATTTGAAAGGTGCATATTTATTGGGTATAAGGATGATTTAAAGGGTTATAAGATTTGGAACCCAGAAATGAGGAAGGTTATTTACAATCACGATGTGGTGTTTAGAGAGGTGAAAGATGTTTTTAAAAATGAAGTCCTACCAAAGGAACCTGAGAAGATAGAGTTTGAGCTAAAGGATGAGGAATTCGACTCTACAACAAAATAGGAATCAAAAGATGAAGAGCCACAAACTCCAGCAGTGAGAAGATCAGTTCAAGAAAGAAGGAACCTAAAAAGGTATATTCCAACTGGTTTTTGTTCAAATTTTTCTTTATTTATTACTGATGATGATCCTAGAATTGGCAAGGAAGCATTAGATTCAGAGGATGGAAAACTCTGGAAAGAGGCAATGGTTGAAGAAATGGCATCTCTTCACAAAAATGAGGCTTGGGCTCTGGTGGAGTTTCCAGCTAGAAGGAAACCCATTGGTAGCAAATGGGTGTTTAAGAAGAATATGAATGCAGAAGGCAAGGTGAAGAAATAAAAATTTAGATTTGTAGCAAAAATTTATTCCCAGGTGCGGGGAATTGATTTTGGTGATATTGTTTCTCTTGTTTCCAAGGTAGCTACTATTAGATTACTTTTATCTATTGTTGCTACTTTTGATTTTGAGGTAGAACAGATGGATGAGAAGACAACATTTCTTCACAAGGATTTAGAAGAAGAGATCTACATGAAGCAACCTGAAGGCTTTGCGGTGAAGGGTAAGAAAGAACTCGTACGCAAGTTAAAAAAGTCTTTGTTTGGGTTAAAATAGTCACCAAGGATGCGGTATTAGAAATTTGATACATATATAGAGGGACTTGGCTTCACCAGAAGCAAAGTAGATCACTGTGTGTATTTTAAATTAATTGGTGACCATGTTATTTATTTGGTCTTTTATGTGGATGATATGTTTTTGATTGGAAATAAAAAAGAAATTATCTAGGAATTGAAGATCCAATTGTCCTCCAAATTCGACATGAAAGATATTGGTGTTATAAAATATATTTTGGGCATGGAAATTAAACACGATCAGGTAAAAAGGAAGCTCTAGTTAAACCAGAGGAAGTATGCCGATATAATATTGAAGAGGTTTAATATGCAAGATAGTAAAACAGTGAAGGTTCCTATTCCTATCATTGTAAATTTATCTGTTGAATAGTGTCCTAAGCCACAAGAAGAGGAAGTGGACATGTCTCGTGTTCCATATGCAAGTGTAGTCAATAGCTCGTTGTATGCAATGGACTATACTAGAACAAACATTGCACATGTAGTCCGAGTATTGAGTAGTTTTATGTCAAAACTAGGGAAGGAGCATTGGACAACAGTGAAGCGGGTTTTCAGGTATTTGCGTGGCACTAGTGATTATGGTCTATGCTACCAAGGAAGAGTAGGATTGGATAGAGTTTTGGACATCTGTGGATTTGTTGATGTAGACTGGGCTAGAGATATAGATCAAACAAGATCTACAAGTGTGTATGTATTTAACCTATTTGGAGGTGAAATCAGTTGGATGAGCAAGAGACAGTCTGTAGTGGCACTTTCAACTATAGAGGAAGAATACATGGCAACCACTCATGAAAGTGTTGTGGCCAGCAACAACCCCCCCTTTTATTTAGTATTAGTAATAACACTAATAAATGGGGACCCTTCTAAAAAAATAAAAACTAACACTTAGAATTCCATTTTAATAAGACACACTATCATAAACTTAGGAAAAACATCCACATACCCAAAACCTTAAGTGTTATGATAAGTTTTAAATAAAATCGTTCTCTTAACAATGAACATCGCATCACAAAAGGGTAAAGGAGGATATCATATCAACAAAATTTCGATTGCGAAAACGTGATGATGTGAGATCGGGCGCCTTATAGACTCACCGCATATCGTAGATTTCATATGTCGCAGCACCACCTAAGATAAAGCATCTCCCAAATCACATCTTGCAATCACATAAATAAATAAATGATTGTTAATGAAAAGGATTAGCGATATGGCGATCCGCGATATTGCAAAATGCGATATTGTGAAGCAAATCGCAAAATCACTTTATCACAGATCAACAGGGTTCAATGTTCAATGAAATATTTCTCATAATCCGATACCGAGTTATGGGCATTAATGTCAACTTAGTGGTTTATTGATGGTCATTTATGAGAAAAGATTTAGATCTGCGTGGAAGGTTTTTTCACATAGGGTGATATACTTGATATGATTTCAAAATTAAGAGCTTTCCCATCACCTTATCACTTGCCATTATTCGTTCCTTACTTGTGAACTTGCAGGAGCGGCAAGCAGAACATTATACAGAGCAGTGTGCAAAAAGTAATGGGAAAGAAGGGAAAATATCTGGTTACTGAGAAAACAAAGATGATGCCCTTATTCATAGACACCACCTGTACCAGAGAAGCTGACATATCCACTTGGGAAGGCATGTACAGTCTGCTGGAGGAAGAAAACCCAAGAGTTATGGAGGTTACAGCCACAACAGATGCACGCGGGTCATCCAAAGCATCACTTCCTGAACTTGCATGCTCATTCCTACATCGCATAGCAACAACGCCTAAATTACTTCCCTATAAAGATATGGTCAAATGGGTAATAGATGATGTTAATATAATAGACAGGCAATTTAAGTCTCGGAACCAAGAGCTTATTGGGTCATTTACCCCATAGGATTTAAGATGTATGTATCATTTACCAGAGCCGCAGACCAGCTACAACAAGCAGTTCGTGGAGAAATTCGCCAAGGAGAACGAATATTTGGCGGAATCCACCAAAATCCAGTCAACAAAGGAAGAGCCATTAAAAAAGGACAAATATGGTATGTACAGTACTGGTTCCCTCTCCTCTCCATATTGTTTTGCTACTACAATGCTATGTAGGCTATTTGGAAGGCCTGATATCAACAAGTATTCATCGGAGTGGCTACCCCTATTAGATGTGGCCACCAATGCCACTTTTATGGATTGGGCCCAGATATTGTCTGACAACTTAGCCTCTGCTATTTGGAATTATCGGTCTAAAAGAACTCCCTCTCAGATAATTTATCCTCCTTTCTTTTTAGCTGCTTATGTCATGGATGCTATCTGTTCTGTTTCTAGATTTCCTCTCATGGGTTGGAAATGGATGGTACATAATCCCTTTCCCATTCAAGTCCACCGTAAGGAACTGTGGGATTCTAAATTTACCCCATATTTCTATAGAATCTGCCATGGAGTTATGCTACCCATTCACAAAATGTTGTATAACAAAGATGCCCCAAGATTTTCTCCTGAAGCTGAAATTAATATTCTCCCTGTTGGAAGATAGTTCAGAGAAGAGTTTTTCACTTATATCATAGTATTTGGAAGCATTTCTTCCCCTCATGTACTTCCCTTGTATGTTTCTGATAAGTTAATGGCCCATGAAATAGACTACCAAACCTGCGGGGTTGGAGCAATGAGCAAAGAATTAAAAGACAAGAAAAAGGCAATCTGGCCACAATTCCTTATGGCCTGTGGGGTTTTTGCATTGTTTGATTTAGGTCACACTTTCAGAGAAGTAGACAACATGTTGAGTTTAAAATTGTTTAAATTCCCAGGGAGACAATTTGATCCCTTTGATGTAATAAAAAAATTTACTACGGCTGTTAAAATAAAGGTATTCACTAATGAAGATTATCTCTTTGATGACATCTTCCAATAGAAGAGTCCACTTAGAGACATTTTTCATATAGCCCAAATCCAGTTTGGCCCTGCAGAATTCCAATAGTTCAAACTCTACAGAGAACAAATATTGGCAAACCTCCCCTTGGACAAGTTGTGCTTAGAACCAATAAGGGAACCCACTCCCAGCATCAGTATAAGTGGAAGCTCGGGGCCAGACAAGTCTAAATCTAAGTCTGGAAGAGAATCACCAGAACGGTCTAGATGGTCAGAGAGCAACCACAATAAAAGTGAAGAACCAGTCAGGGATACTGCCCAATCTAAAGAGAACCCAGAACAGTAAGTGTTGTCACCAACATAGGTGAAAGTTCCCGCTCCCCTCATCCAGCCAAAAAGGCCATTAAGAACAGAGTTGGAGAAAGAGTGGGAAACATTTAATGAATAGATCAACCCCGAGGAGAAAAACATGGAAACACCAAGGAATACAGCACATACAATGACATAAATGGTCATTGAAACAGTCATCAATGCTCCAGAAACAGAGCACATTCCCATAGCTCCATCATCTGAAATCATGCTGAAGATAGAGTAAATCCCTCCTCTAGATGTGTTTTATAGTTCGCGGCACAAATCAATGGTAAGGAGATAGAGAAAGAAACGAAAATTAGATAGCATGCTCTCACCTAAGGCAGAGCAGCTAGATGTCCTTTGGCGAGACCCTACCACTGATCCTACAGAGAATTTGACTAAGTTATCCTAGATCGCAAGAGCTTATGCTTCTACTACTATTGATAGAGCATCCGAAGTACAACTATTGCTTAAGGATAAAGAGGAAAAAACCCTATTTTTCAGTAGTAGTTACAGCAGGCTAGCTCTAGCTAGGAAGCAGAAGAAAAATTGGAAAAATTACAACAGGACTTTCAACAGATGTAGTTGGGTTATCAAAGAAATTTGGCCGAAAAGGAACATAAATCATAGACCATGTTAGAAATGCATAAAGATGACCCCAAAATCACATAATTTGTCTCAGAAGCCCTTGCCTTGAATGACTAACTCTTGCAACAGCAAGACACACTCTGCCAAAGAATATTGCAATGGATCTCTCACTGCGAGATGAGCGACAAAATCACAAGTCAAGTTGTGGATTTAAGACTCGATTATGATTTAATTGATAAGAAATTTTTTTATTATTTGAATTGGCAGGAATCGGAGGAAGTCAAGAAAGCAAGGTTGCTCAAGATCAATGAATCCCATAAAGAAATGTTGTTCAATAAGTGGGATGCATAGATCAAAAAGGTAGAACAGGAAGCAGAAGAAGTAGCGATAGCAGCAAGTAATGTCATTGACTGTGTCAATGAAATTTTTCATAGAGAAAACCTGATATGAGAAACCACTCCAGGATTTCTCCCAAAAGCACAACAACTGCACACAAGCTGGAGACAGAAAGCTGAAGAAAAGGTAGAGTCAATCACGAAGTTAACTAAGTTGAATTGGGACACTTACTGGCAATACTCGGTTAAACCGCACATTCAATGTATGACTTTGAAATGCCTTATAAATTCCACCGAAAAAATAGTGCCAGCACTTGCTGATTCTATTTTCGCAGGACAACTAAAATCGGAGGTTGGCCAACCGATGCTCCTAAAACCGATGCTGAATGCTTGCGATCTAAGAGAACAGATGCATAGTTAATTTTTAGATACAGTTTTAGTTTTATTTTGATTTATTTTTGGCTTAAGTGAGGACGGTCATTTAAACCTCCTCTTATATTTTTGTAATAAACTATTTTTAGTCTTTAGTTAGTAGTATTTAAACCCCTCTCATGCATTTAGAGAGCGGTCCATAATTTTTTCAAAAATAGTTCTTCAGAACATGCACTTTTGCACCCTCTTAGAAGGTTTTGATGAATGAATGGAACACAAGCTGTGTTTAATGTCTGCTACTGAAATACGTTTACGTACTCTTAGTAGATATTGAATTATGAGAAGATAAATCTATATTGTTGAAGCTCATGAGTAGGACTTGTTATCAATGGTACTTTTATCTCTTAATGATTTCTTCTTATGTGTCAAGTAATATGTTATGTTCAGTTGTTTATATATGAAACCTTGATTGTTTAAGTTATCATTTGGCACTTTTGTATGGTGGTGACTATTATGTTTATGCGTAGTGTATGAATAACTTATTTTGCAATATGCTTTTCACAATTGTTTCGGCTAATTTATTATACGAAATAATTCACTTTTAATGAATTCTTTTCTTATAGCAATTGAATGATCTTTATTACCGATTGTTGTTAGAAACTATTTTAAATCACATAAGTGAAGAGTTAATCCCTGGATAGTTTTAGAATTAGATGTTTCCATTCATTAGAATAAATTGCATGTTTTAGATTAGATTTAGATTAAAAGCATTCTATTTAGAAATCGTTAGAAAGGAAAACATCAACCCTTATCATCATCACAAACAAATTGGGAAACTGGTCCCATTATCCCCAGTCGGACCCACCATCCTAAATGGAAAAGGAGTTGCTTTCAAGGTTCGGACCGGGTGGGTATCCCCTTGTTGTAGACCCGATTTTTGGGGATTCAATGTATGTGGAACTGGAAGGAGGGCCCGAACTATGAATGGCTAGTAAATATAAATCTAAAAACCATTTTGAAAGTAAATCTCCCTCAACATCTCCCCCGACTTCTCCATCGCATTCCGAGTCTTTAAATCTTAAGCGAGAAGTTGAGAAAAAAACAACCACTACCACAAATCCGAACATTTCAGATAGATCTACAATCGAACCCCTTGAAGTTGAGTCTTTGATCCACAAACTTCAAGGATTTTCCATGTCACTGCAAAAATCTGAATTATCTCAAGGTAGTGTGACTTCGCAATACAATCCTTCTCATCCTCTTACCAGATTACAAAGTGAAAAGTTTGGTATAGAACCAACTGAATTACCTCTGCCTAAAATGAAAAGAGCAAGGAAGACACCTCAAGGGTCTAATAGTGAGACTCTTTCATCATCAACGTCCATTCCATCTTCTCCATTGCAAAGTCAACCATCCACTCCTCCACTTCATATTGTTGTTCATCAGAGTACTGGAACTTTGACATCCTCATCCCTACCACAAGGAACTTCATCTATGCTTTCCTCTGTTAGTATTTCAATGATGGCTCAAAACCCATGGAACAATCCAGAGGTAGTCTCAATGCCTGCACCCTATTGAAAATGCAACAAGATGATGGAGCTTAGTGAAAAGAAGTTGCCTTCACTAAGTGGGCCCACAGGCTATTTTTGGCGGAAAGTCTATTTTTTGACTATGTCTATTTTTAGACATATGGATCATGGTCTATGAGTTTCAAGATGCTATTTGTAGATGATTGATCATGTTGGTAAAAATAGATGGACCTCTATTTTTAGATTGCCAGGCTAAAAATAGAATAGTCAAATATTATTAGCTCTTAATAATATTTGGACTATAAATATTATCTTATTCTCTTGGAGCACTTCAGTTCGAGCTACAGATGTGGCACATGCAACTGCCAGAAGGAAATATGGTTTTCTTATGGGTTACTTGAGCTATTGCATGAAGGACTTCAGTTAGAACTCAAGTGATTGAGTTTGGTGGAGTTGAATGAGGAGTTGATGGAGTTGTGTTCAGTTTGACTTATTTGAACTAGTTGTATTTAGTCTAACTAACAAATACAGTAGTGATGAGTGGTGTGAATTAATTATTAATTAATTCACTAATTATTAACTCATAAATCAACTAAAGATACATCAGTTAACTCAGTGCATGGATAGTTTAGTGGAGACAAGTGTTAGAGATGAGTGAAAGGGCAAGACAGCTGTCAATTGTGACTATAGTTGTGCATGAGATTTGCACAATCAATGGATTGAGTATTGCCAATGAGGATTGCGTGGTAAAGGCAAAGGGAAATACGAGTTTGGATCAGACATTCTCATCTATTCTCATGCATGATCGTGCAGTGGAGGCAGGCAAGCAGCGGAGGATATTTGAACCTGTGATTGATTCAAATCTGAGCTAGTTTGTGTGTAACAGGTGGAGATAGTAATGAGTACTTGTGAGGAGTATTGTACTATGTATTGTTACATGTTCTCAATCAATATAATATACAGATAGTTGGGGGTTTTCAGTTGCATGCTTTCCCCGTGATATACTGTGTTGATATTTGTGATTGATGCTTCAATGTGCGCATGCGATTGTTTCTTAATTTAGCAAAATTGATGATCAACGTAGAGGAGGTTATGTATTATGAACGATTCCGCAAATAGTGTATAATCAAGATAATATCTGTGAATAAGTGTCATATTATTCAAAATTTCTACATGGTATCAGAGCTAGTTGATTTGTAGAAAAAGTTCTACAGGGTATCAAAGCGAGGATTGATCATCAGATCTATTATTCAGAAAGTGTTTACATTTTATTTCTTCAGGCAGAGTCCGTAATCAGGCCAGGTAGCCTCTAGATTCATCCTTCTTTTGGAAGGTGAGATATCCGGTGAATGCCATACAGTCAATCTCTGTATGAGAAATACTTTGTTCTCATGAATTTTAGATTAGAAGCGGTTGAGTTTTGAGCTGGTGGAATTCGAATTTGCAGCAGTGTTTTCTTGGTGTCAAAGTTGAAATTTCTTTCAATGAATTGTGATTGGAGTATGCCCTTGAGGGAAGCTCGAACTATATTGCATGGAAGGACAGGATGGAGACGGTGTTAGATGATAGTGGGTTGAAGGAGTTCATAGATGCGGATGTCCCAAAACCTACTGATGCTGCTCAAGTCGGGGATTGGCAAAAGAAGACAGCAAAGTGTCGAAGGATTCTATTGGAGGGCATGAGGGATCACATTGTATCCAACCTCCATGGAAAGAATTCTCCATAATTGATGTGGAAAGCATTGACGGATCTATTCCAAAGCAAGAGCGACTAGAGGAAGTTGGCGCTCAAGGATAATCTCATAAACATAAAGTGTGAGAAAGGCGACAGTATGCCCAAGTATCTCACGAAGTTCACCCAATGTTGGGATGAGCTGGGAAGTGTGGGGGTGACTGTCGATGATGAGGACTTGGTGAGCTTGGCTCTCCTTGGTCTTCTGAAGAGTTGGCATTCCTATCAGGACTCTGTCAATGGTAGGGAGAAATTGCCAGGATGGGAGAGACTTTGGTCAGATCTTGTGCAAGAGGAGATCAGGCGGAATACCAAGGACGAATCTTCATCAAAGGCATCTGATGAAGAAAACTGCGCTTTGGCTGCCAAAGCAAAGGGAAGAACAAGAAAGCTTCTCATTCTGGTGCGAAAGGCAAGAAGCAGGACATGTCCAAGGTGAAGTGCTTTCACTGTCACCAACACGGACATTATGCCACAAATTGTCCGCAGAAGAAGAAAAATAAGCAAGCTGTTGGATCTGTAGTGGGAGAGGCCTTAGCCTTGCAGTTTGAGCTGGATTTTCCATTGATTGTATGCTTGGTATCAAGTGTGATGGGATCGTTATGGTTCTTGGACAGTGGTGCGTCTTTTCACATGACAAGAGATCGAGATTTGTTTTCTAATCTCGATGAGAAAGATCTTGGAGTGCACATCGAGATGGGCGATGATGGTAGATACAGTGAACCGGTATTAGTACCATTTCCTTTGAGAGGGAGTCTGGTAAACCCTTCATATTAAGGGAAGTGATGCATGTTCCAAGATTGAAGAAGAACCTTATCTCTGTGGCGATGTTAGAAGACAAGGGATATGATGTTGTTTTCAACGAGGGAAAGGATTTCCTGCGCATTAAGACAACTAGAGAAAATCAAAAGATAGGGGTTCGAGTCAAGAACCTTTATCAATTGCATGTAGATGGTTGCACAAAAATGGCATGCAAGGTAGAAGGAGTGGTGAGCTGGGATGATGGTGAGCTGTGGCACCAGAGATTGGGCTACCTTCACCATGGAGTCTTGAAGATACTGCAGCAGATTTCTACTGGGCTTCCTAAAGGCACTCTTGTGTAGTCAAATCAGTGCAAGGGGTGTACTTTGGGAAAATTTGTGAAAGCCACCTTTCACGAGAAGGATAGTCGCACCACGATGATCCTTGAGAGAATTCACACAGACGTGTGTGGACCTTTCTCAGTAGCTTCGACAGTAAAGCACAAGTACTATGTGATCTTTTTTGATGATTTCTCTCGAAAGTGTTGGATCTTCTTCATGCAGAAGAAGAGCGAGAAATACTCAAAGTTATGTGAGTTCAAAGCACTGGTCAAGAAGGAATCAAGGAAGAAGGTGAAGGCTCTTAGGATCAACAATGGTAGTGAATTCATCTTTGGCGAGTTCAAGGACTTTTGCGGCGTAGAAGCGATTCGAAGAGAGCTCATAGCTCCCCATAACCCACAACAGAACGGGGTTGCTGAGCAGAAGAATAGAACGATCGTGGGTGCTACACGGGTGCTATTGCATGATCAGGGCCTACTCCTTCACTTGTGGGTGGAGGCATGCAATACTGTAGTATATGTGCAGAACCGTTGTCCTCACAAGATACTTGGCATGAGTACACCTAAGGAAGCTTATTCTCGTAAGAGGCCTGATATTTCCCATTTGAGGATTTTTGGTTCTCCTGTTTACATGAAGGATGCCAGGAAGAAGCTGGAGCCAACTGAAAAGGTTGGGATATTTGTGGGGTACACTGATACGCCCCACAACTATCATGTGTATTTGCCAGACAGTTGCAAGACTGTTGTGCGACGGGATATAAAAATTCAGGAGGAGAAAGCCATGAAGTGTTCGCTTGAGAGGGAGCCACACTTGCATGCAGATGAGGAGCTATTAGTTCCTAAGGATGAGCTTCAGGATGTGGATCAGACACAAGATGAAGTTCATGGAGTGGAAGAGACCACTCATGCAGCGCCAACCATCAAATGGCGAAAGCGCGCCATAGAAGCTAAGCGACTGACTCAAGATGCAGAGAAGGTTGTAGGACCACCTACAGCACAACGCAGACAAAGGCAGTCACCTGATTGGTACACTGGATACATGGCTCTTGTGAGAAAATGTGTCGTGACTGAGCCATCCTCTTTCGAGGAAGTTGTGGAGGATCCCACATGGGTAGATGCCATGGTGGAAGAGTATGATTCGATTGTCAGAAACAGTGCATGGAAGATTGTCCCAATACCGGAGGGGAAATTAGTGGTGGGTTCAATATGGATCTACAAAGTGAAGCAGGAAGTTGACAGGAGTGTGGAGAAGTACAAGGCAAGATTTGTTTCCCGAGGCTTCTCACAGATAGAGGGGATCGATTATGAGGAGACCTTTGCACCTGTCGCAAGGTATTCTTCCATACGGACGATTCTTGCTCTCTCAGCGCGGATGGAGTGGCACATCCATCAGATGGATGTGAAGACTGCGTTCCTCAATGGAGTCATTAAGGAGGAGGTGTACATAGATCAGCCCAAAGGTTTCGAGATCTTTAGCAGCGAGTCACATGTGTGCAGGCTCAAGAGAGTGCTATATGGGTTGAAACAAGCACCTCGTGCTTGGTACACACGGATAGACAGTTATTTCACCGGACTTGGATTCTCCAAGAGTGAGGCGGATCCTAACCTATACCAGATTGTGGTGGAGGGTAAGTTGCTAATCATTGTACTTTATGTAGATGATTTGATTTTGACAGGAGATGAGCTGTTGATAATTTCATGCAAGGAGGATCTTGCTAGAGAGTTTGAGATGAAGGACTTGGGCCTCCTTCATTATTTCCTGGGATTGGAAATTTGGCAGTGCAATGATGGACTATTTGTTTCTCAGTGTAAGTATTATCGGGAGATACTGGAGAAGTTCAACATGCATGGCTACAAACCTGTTGATACTCCTCTTCCTAGAGGTTGGAGGAAGGAGGATGCTACTTCAGCGGAGATAGTGGATGCCCCTGTTTATCGATAGTTGGTGGGGTCGCTTATGTATCTGGTAAATACATGACCCGATATATGCTATGCTATTAACCAGCTTTCACAAGCTATGGTTAAGCCAACCAAGCTCTCCTGGAAGGCAGGCAAGAATGTATTGTGTTATCTTAGAGGCACACTGGAATATGGATCGTGGTATAGACAGGAGGATGAGGTGAAGCTATGTGGCTTCACGCATGCAGATTGGGCAAGGAGCCCAATGGACAGAAAGATCACATCTAGAGGGATCTTCAGTATCAGGTCAACAGCAGTTTCTTGGTACAGCAGGAAGCAGAGATCTGTGGCACTCAGTTCAGTAGAGGCCAAGTATATGGCAGCGAGTTTGGCTGCATGCAAGGCTATATAGATGAGGAAGATCTTGGTTGGGTTGTTCAGGTCACACTTGGAGCCTACTATGATTTATTGTGATAACCAGAGTTGCATTAAACTCTCAGCTAATCCAGTATTTAATGATAGATCCAAGCACATCGACATCAGGTACCATCATATCAGAGATTGTGTGCAGCGGAGAATCATGTTACATTCATACATTCCCACGGAGGATCAGGATGCTGATATCTTGACGAAGGCGCTCACGAGGAGAAAATTCGAATAACACAAAGGCAGGATAGGGGTTGCAGATAATCCATATCTTGTTGAGAGGGAGTGCTGAAAATGCAACAAGATGATGGAGCTTATTGAAAAGAAGTCGCCTTCACTAAGTGGGCCCGCAAGCTATTTTTGGCGCAAAGTCTATTTTTAGACTATGTCTATTTTTAGACATATGGATCATGGTCTATGAGTTGCAGGATGCTATTTATGGATGATTGGTCATGTTGGTAAAAATAGATGGACCTCTATTTTTATACATATGGGCGGAGTCTATTTTTAGACTATCAGTCAAAAAGTAAAACAGTCGAATATTATTAGCTCTTAATAATATTTGGACTATAAACATTACCTTATCCTCTTGCATCACTTCAGTTCGAGCTACGGATGTAGCACATGCAACTACCAGAAAGAAATACGCTTTTCCTATGGGTTAGTTGAGCTATTGCATGATGGACTTCAGTTAGAACTCAAGTGATTGAGTATGGTGGAGTTGATTGAGGAGTTGATGGAGTTGTGTTCAGTTTGACTTAGTTGAACTAGACAAATACACTAGTGATGAGTGATGTGAATTAATTATTAATTAATTCACTAATTATTAACTCATAAATCAACTAAATAATACATCAGTTAACTCAGTGCATGGACAGTTCAGTGGAGACAACTGTTAGAGGTGGGTGAAAGGGTGAGACTACTATCAGTTGTGACTATAGCTCTGAATGAGATTTGCACAATCATTGATTGAGATTGCCAATGAGGATTGCATAGTACAAGCGAAGGGATTTTCAAACTTGGATCTGATCTATTCTCAACTTGGATTGTGCAGTAGAGGCAGGCAAATAGTGGAGGAGATTTGAACCCGTGACCTGTTCAAATCTGAGCTAGTTTGTGTGTAGCATGTGGAGATAGTACTGAGTACTTGTGAGGAGTATTGTACTATGTATTGTTACATGTTCTCTATCATTATAATATATAGATAATTGGGGGTTTTCAGCTGTATTATTTCCCCATTACATACTGTGTTGATATATGTGATTGATGTTTCAATGTGCGCATGTGATTGTTTTTCTAATTCCGCAAATTGATGATCAATGGTAGAGGAGGTTATGTATTATGCATGCATTCCACAAATAGTGTATAATCAGGATAATCTCTGTGAATAAGTGTTATATTATTCAAATTTCTACAGCCTGAAGGGTGAAATTATACAAGAAGCATATGTTATCCTCTTCAAGCTTGATAAAAAATAAAGAGGTACTAGTTAGCAATGATTGGGGAAAATTAGGAAAAGGGGAAAACACTTTATGGTAGCAAGTCGCTCTTGAACATGACAATTTCACCTCATCACTGTGACTATGTGGGTTGGGTCATTCAGCTTGATGGTTATCACACCGTTGGTCTATCATACCATCCATTACTTTGTTTTGGGTCAATGCTACCAATTCATCTTAGTGTCACCGACATGTTCAAGAGAAGTCATTCAGTTCAAACTTCATCCTTTGCAATACCATAAACCTTCATTTTCATGACCACCATTCTTGAACCTTGTGTCATCAGTCGATTTTTCATCTCCAAAATCATTTACCTCATTTCGTGTCATTGATTTGGGATACATCAAGGCCCTCCTGCGACGAGTCACTTCTTGTCGACATCAGCACATCATCCAAGAATTTGACTTTGAAACACCTCTTCAATACCTTGAGTCTTGCATACATCAATGGCATGTTTCTCACTTTCGGTGATAGGTTGACATCACTGACCTTCGACCAAAAGACTTTGTATGGTGTTAGACTTCAAATCATTTATTCACACCATGCAAAATGCACTGTAGTACCTTGGGGGTCATTATCATTATCGGTGATTCCTCTCACATTTGTTAACATCTTACATCATTGGCTGGTAATCAGAATATGTCTTCCCATATTTGACTTCAGAACATCTATTCACATGGTTAGACTTGTACTTGAGCGAAATATTGGATGAGATTGAAGACCCCGAATCTAGTTTCATCCATCCGGGCTATGATATATTCAAGAGTACTATATCAAATGGACAATGGTCTTACATTCATGGTCATCCATTTGTACATGTAATGAAAGTTTATAAGCTGAGCATGGGTATGTCTTCCCTCAGCTAGTTCATGAGAAAAAATCAAATTATCATGATATTTTTGTTGTAATTGATGCAAGTCACCTTTTGCTTCGAAACTTCCTCTCCACATGATAAAGCATTTCACTCGACATACATATTTACGACTTCATGCTTTAGGGGGCTATTGTTACAAATCCATTTGGGCACATCAACCCCAACCTACAGATTAGTACTATTAGGGCCCATAAAACCCTAATTCAGTTGTTACATGCCCTAAAGAAGTCAACCATCAGAATGCCTAGCTTCCCAAGACGTTTCATGACCAAAATCACCCAGAAACTGCCTCTAAGAAGATCAGCGCAGGTAGGCCTTCATTAGGGTGCACTGCAATGCAAACCATACACTGACAAGGTGTTATGCAGTGCACTTGGTCCCTCTTCGGCCTGTGCTGGGCGAATTTGAGCAAATTTCCATTGGGGTTTGAAAGATTCCTTATCCATTGGATGCCTCTAGAAGTTTCTCAAACCTATCTACTCCTTTGAGCTCGTATTTGGATGAGGAAGGGAGTTAAGGAACATCAATCCCTTATCCCTTCCTCCATGGAACTAAATTCTAAGTTTGGGGGGGCATTCATTATCACCATTTATGGCATAACTTCCTTCATTCACCTATAAAAAGGCCACTCATCTAAGTGATCAAGGGCTAGAAATTATTGAATTATAGGGAGATGTTGTTAGTATGAGACTTGAGTTGATTTGAAGTATTGTAATGATGTCAAAATGTCTTGCTTGTTATGAGGAGAGGATGGGATTTAACTATAGGAGTGATGCTAAATCGAGCAATGGGTTGTAACTCTTCCTTTTACTAATAAAGTGTTCAAAGCTTTTTCCATGTGCTTTTGTTATTCATTTATGCTTTCATATGCATATCATGTACTTGATTCCATGCTATGTTTAATCAATAGATCATTATCATATGCTTTGATTGGTTTTTGTCTTATGTCTGTGTGCAGGTACTCTTTAAGCGGATTAAGTATAGAGAGGAGCGACAAAATTAATCAAGGGAGATAAGGAGAAAGAGAAGGCTACAGGTAGGCTTCTTTGCCTCTTATTTAATCTGTTGATCATAAGAAAAGTAGAGAACTCTTTAAACTGTTGTTCTAGACTTAGCTACTAGTCTAGGGGTTTAAGCGTTTATCCGTAGACACTAAAACTTCCCAAAATAGGTGTGGTGACAACTTTATATGACTGTATAGATGTTTATTTTTGTCAGAGTATATGTTGAAAAGAAGATGCTCTCTTAAATTATACCTTGTCTATTATGTATTGATGGAGTTCAGTTTCTTTAGTTGTGACCAAAGAACTGCCAAGCATGTATACAAGGATTCTTGTATCACTATTTATAAACTGAACATTGTCCTTAAACAAGCAAAGTAGATCCTTAATGCTACATGTTTGTATCTCAGGGAACTTCCAAGCCTAATAAAAGAGGTGAAATTTAAGTGTTTCCAGAATCCAAATCTCAAGTTTTGTGAATTCACTCATGTATGGTCCTGGAAAAGCCAAGTGAAATTTAATTATTTCCAAATCTTAAGTTTTGTGAATTCACTCATATTTGGTGCTGGAACCTTTTGAGCAAAAGGGAAGATTTTCTTTTTGTTTCATTCAAATTTTCCAAAAATAATACTAAATTTCTCCTTAACTAAAATTCTCCCTGAAATGGCTTTGGGATTGAAAATTTTGTAAATATTTTTAGGGAAACAACCCAAAATACTTTTCCATATTAGAGTTTTATAACACTAGGTACTAAAATAGTCTTCTATTTTCTGCTACAAATGTCTAATAGAGTCTTCCCAGAAATTGATCAGAAAATTAGGTAGATTCCCTGGACGGACTAAATAATTTTTAATGAATAATCACTTAACATAAATGATATATTAGGTTGCATGAATAAATAACTTAGAAGCATGAAATGAAGAAGAAGTCTCAATGATATTGACATATTCTTAATCGAGTTGAATGAGGCCATGAATAAATTTGACTAGAGGGTATTGAAAATGGCATAATTTTGTTTTGGTTGGATACATTTAGAACTAAAAATCAGCAATTTTCTTGCTTGCATAACTTGGGAAGATTTTTGTATCTCAAGTCTCAACCTTATTAAATAATATGATTTATGCCTTGCAATGTTGAGATATGTTGTGATACCACTTGCTAGTAACCTAAACACTTTGGATGAAAATTTAGTTGTGAATTTTACTTGCAAAAGATATAAGTGAAAATATAGATTAATTGTCCCTTGTGTAGAATTTCCTTGAAATTCCGCTACTGCTTGAATGAATAAATCTAAAACTAATTGTTGCATGAAGACAAAAAATATCTCTACCAATTTGTAGTGGAATAGAATAGAAATAAAACACAGTCACACTATAGCAAAAAAAACAAAATCTTTTAGGGAACCCAATTAGGAAAACCCTCTACTAGCTGTAGAAATTTAAAATACTATCCATATTAGACTTTGTGACACCTTCTTCAAGACCAGGTTCATTGATGCTTATTGCTTTCCATATTCATTTTCATAAGCATTAAGATTGTTGTCTGTCAAATCAGAGTAGCTAGAAAGTGTCTCTTTGATTTCAGAAAGCATATCAGGATCAACTTCATCCAAGAATCCCCTAGAAGGCTCACCAGTAGCAAGAAGAAAGGTCTTTTTTATTTTATTTCATCACATGCATCCATCATAATAACTGATTTGTCTTCATTTCTTTCACAGTCATTTTCAATGTTAGATGAAAAAGGTAATTTAGTATGATATATTCCTTAGGTAACCAACCTCAGACATATTGTTGGTTAATTTATGTTGTTTGAGGTTTATTGAGTTTGAGTTTTATCATGAAACTACTAGAAGCATACTGGAATGGGTGAGTTGATTATCTTGATAACAATGTTATGGTTTGATCTAGTCCTTGAAAGGAACTTATAGTTGATGGTCAAAATTTCACATTCCTTTCATTTTTTTATCTTCACATATAACGAATATTTTTATGTTATAGCCTCTAGCTAGATATATACAGTAACTACCACTCATAAGTTGGATGCCATCATTTTGGATCTTAAGCTTACTCAACTTATCTTTGTTTGAGTTGAAAATGTCATTAGATCTCATTATATCATCTATTGTTGAGCATGAATCCAATTTACCTTTGTTTAAGTTAAAAATGTAATTAGATCTTGCTATATCATCTTTTGTAGAGAATGAATCCAATTTCTCATATTCCATTTGCTTGAGGTATAACAAAGCTACTTTAATTCATTAAACTTACTTTTCATATTCTATTTGTTGATTGTGATTCTGCAGGCCACATATGCATTGGAAAAGGGGAATATTTAATGAAGTGTGGAAGGAGAGGGAAGCTTCAGTCATATCCTTTCAAACTTTCTAAGGTATGTAATAAAATTTTAAAAACATTATCCATAGAATGTTGTGCTTTAACTTTTTCTTTTGATAATGGAGTATTTATGTGATCTCCCTTCTCTTACACATAACCAGAGTCGAGACATACATATTTTTTTGGGATATGTGGAGAATGGACAGATTTACGCTAACCATTTATCTAGAAATTTACATTGTAGAAGATCAAGCATTTACAGTTGAATATTTCCTTGCCACTAAATAGAGTTTAGGAGTTAGACTCCTATTGTTCAGGCATATACCTCACTTTTAAATCAATTTATTGCTGACTCTATATAGACCTTCCATGGGAGGACAAAGAGTGATCACTACCATTGATTAATCTTTCTGCAGACCAAGTAAAGATTCCAAATGTGTATAAATTAGTGGCTCCTTGGAGAATCCCAAGAGTGGCTCTATTGTAGCAACAAGAAATTCATTTATTTTGAGTTCTTCATTAGTGCATTAATAG
Source organism: Pinus taeda (assembly GCA_000404065.3). Lineage (NCBI taxonomy): Eukaryota > Viridiplantae > Streptophyta > Pinopsida > Pinales > Pinaceae > Pinus > Pinus taeda. The sequence goes on from APFE030737567.1 coordinate 137,238, forward strand.
TATATTGTTTTTTCCATGCAATACCTCAATAGTGTATGATCAAAATACAATCAAGCCTGTCATAATATTTTGACTTACCCTCTTTTAGAGGGAAACTAGAGTGCATGTCAAGCTTGCACATCACAATTGTATCATGCAAAGTTTACCTGGGACAATTTTTGTGGATCTAAGCAACAAGATACTTGTTGGAATTCAAGAGGAAACAATACTACAAAGTGGGAAAGAGGTTTCACAGTTAACCTAGATTTCACATTATGGTTGGAGTCGGTTTGTTGGAAAGATGCTGGATACCCCAACTTCTGTTTTATGACTAAGTGCAAGATTGAATCCTTTGACATATTACTTGCTCAATTGTCATTAAGTGATGGGTTTTCTCAGAAGTGTTGCACACCTATAAACTTTACTAGAGTTGTTCTTGAGTCTTCAAAGGTGGTTAGCTTTTCAAAGGACACACGTACAAGAAGAGGAGAAATAATATGCCCCTCTAATTTTAAGTTATCTACCTGTGAATAGGGTGTTACCATTCATAAACCTAACAACTCGCTCTACTTATTTCTAGTGAACAACTTTGGGACTTTCCATGAATCGTGAGACAACTCCAACCCCATAATTATAAATTTCTTATTTAAATCTATACCCGATAGATTAGAATCTGCACAAGGAGAACTTCATTCTTGTTTCAAAAGAACCTGTAATCGACTTATACCATGCTATTTAATATTTTCTGTAATTATTCGCATCCTTGGTTTGTGACATAAAGATGCAACAGGCTACCTTGCATTTTCTATAGTAACACTCCTAAAAAATAATAATGTATGCCCAAATATATCGTTTCAAATGATCTATGTAGCTCACCTTTTGGTTTTTCAATTATCAAAGTTGTTACCTATATTGATGAGAACTTCTATAACTGATACCACAATGACAATATATGTTATAGTTTTATCCATGTTTCTCTAAAGGTGTTTCTCCTTCAGTAGAGCAAAAATACACTGTAGTTTCCATTTAGGGGAGAAATGTACCCAATAGAAACCTTGGCCTGTGTGTAGATGGGTTGAATGTACATTAGACTCTATCTGTTGTTTTGAAGGTGTTTCTCCTTCAACAGGGAAGGTGTTTTTCTTAGTTCTGTTTTATGCATAGATTTATCTTTAAGAAAAGTGCACAGTAGTGAAGGGTTCTATATTTTGAGCAGGGGACACACTTCTAGGTAGGAGGTACTCTATTATAGGAAGCTTTTGCCATGCAGGTTAGGTGCTTTATCCAAGAATCCCAAGAGGCGTTATTGCAGCAATAAGAAATTCGTTTATTTTTAGTTCTTCATTATTGCATTGATAGTATATTGTTTATTCCATGCAATACCTCAATATTGTATACAACCATATTTAGTATGCTTTTATAGTTTGACTTAGATTCTCACTTTTCTTAATTTAGGTGTTTTTCTTAGTTTTGTTTTATGCACAGATTTATCTTTAAGAAAAGTGCACAATAGAGAAGGCTTCTATATCTTCAGTAGGAAACACAGTTCTAGGGTAGGAGGTACTCTATTCTAGGAAGCTTTTGCCATCCATGTTAGGTGCTTTATCTGAGAATCCTAAGAGGCAATACTATAGCAATAAGAAATTCGTTTATTTTGATTTCTTCATTAGCACATTGATAGTATATTGTTTATTCCATGCAATACCTCAATATTGTATGATCAAATTATAGTTAAGATTGTCATAATATTTTGACTTACCCTCTTTTAGAGGGAAAATAGAGTGCATGTCAAGCTTGCACATCACAATTGTATCATGCAAAGTTTACCTGGCACGAGTTTTGTGGATCTAAGTAGCCAGATACCTGTTGGAATTCGAGAGGGAACAATACTACAAAGTGGGAAAGAGGTTTCGCAGTTAACCTGCCTTTCATATTATGGTTGGAGTTGGTTTGTTGGCAAGATGCTGGATACCCCAACTTCCTTTTTATGACTGAGTGCAAGATTGAATCCTTCAACATATTCCTCGCTCAATTGTCATTAAGCAATGGCTTTTCTCATAAGTGCTTCACATCTATAAACTTTACCAGAGTTTTTATTGAGTCTTTGGATGTGGTTATATTTTCAAAGAACACATGTACAAGAAGATGAGAAATAATATGCCTGACTAATTTCAAGTTGTCTTCCCGTGAATAGGGTGTTCACTTCCATAAACTTGACAACTCGCTCTACTTCTTTCTAGTGAACAAATTTGGGACTTTTCATGAATTGTGAGACAATTTCAATCCCATAACTATCATTTTCTTATTTAAATTTATACCCACTAGATTAGAAATCGCACAAGGAGAATTCCATTCCTGTTTCAAAATAACCTGCAATCGACTTATACCATGCTATTTAATATTTTATGTATTTCTTCACATCCTTGGCCTGTGACATAAATACGCAACAGGTTACATTGCATTTTCTATACTAACACTCCTAAAAAATAATAAAGTATGCCCAAATATATCATTTCAAATTATCTATGCATCTCACCTTTTGGTTTTTCAATTATTTAAGTTGTTACCTATATTGATGAGATCATCAGAAACCGAGGCCACAATGACAATATCTGCTAGAGTTTTATCCGTGGTGCACTAAAGGTATTTTTCCTTCAACAGCACTACAAGACATTATAGTTTCCATTCAATGGAGAAGTGTACCCAGTAGCATCCTTGGTCTGTGTGCAAATGGGTTGAATTCATAATAGACTTTATCTATTGTTTTGAAGGTGTTTCTCCTTCAATAGTACTTCATCTCAACAGATCCCTTCAATCTACACCTTCAGCAAATGCATACAGCCTTGGGGTACATGCTATATATTTCAGTTTTGCTATGAGGGTATAGCAACGATGAAAGAATCGCATCGATTTTAGGCATCTTATTGTTTTTGTATGAAATCATGCTTGTCTAGTGTTTCCCAAACTTATATAGATCCATATTTATTATACTTTTATATTTTGACTTAGATGCTCACTTTTCTTAATTTAGGTGTTTTTCTTAGTACTATTTTATGCACAGAGTTATCTTTAAGAAAAGTGCACAGTAGAGAAGGGTTCTATATTTTGAGTAGGGGACACTCTTCTAGGTAGGAGGTACTCTATTCTAGGGAGATTTTGTCATGCATGTTAGCAGCTTTATCCTAAATAGAGTTCCAAGTCCTTTCCTCGTTGACAAAGTCCCTGCCAAACAAGATACCGGTGGATAGAGTTCAAAGTGTCTAAATTTTCCAAAAGCGCACCTGACCCTAGCCATCTAGCCTAAAATCCTTTACATTCCAGTCATCTCTTGGTTGTGATTTCATAGAGAGAGCCCTCTATGGTTTGGTAGGGCTAGCTACCAAACTAAAAGCTTGGTTAGTGGTTACCTCCATTGATCTCTTCATCAGCCTAGGACATTATGGAGGATAAAAAAGGGCGTGACAACTAGGGAGTGCCAATGTGTTCTAGTGAATGTAAGGTTGCAAAGTCATGGAAAAATGCAATGCTAGTTGTGAGGTCATGACTACCAAGGTGTTTTAGGGAATTCTAGGGCATGCTAAGATGTGCCAGATAGTACGAAGACATGTCAAATAAGCTAAGATGCGCCAAGTGCTAAGGCATGCCAAGATGTACAAGGGTTCCAAGTCCCTACCTCCTCTTCTTCCATATGATATCCACTTATAAAATTTCCTTTGCAATATTTGGTGCATTTGATTGTTATAGGTCATTTATAGGTTATAAATGTCTTCAGAGTTTCACTTCTAATTGAGTATTCAGCTGAACATATTGATTCTCTTATACATAACTATTTTTCCCTCCACCCAATTTTCATAACTTCAATAAACATTAGGTAGGGACCTACATCTTCGATGTTGCTTTGATTGTTTAGTAAAATATTGTTGAGACTTTAATTTATTGAAAGTTGTAGAATTTACAATTTATGAAGTTTCAAGGTCTAATTTTAAAAAATATAATTCTTTAAAGGGTGCTAGCTCAATGGAAGAGCACCTGCTTTACAATAAGCAGGTTGGTGGTTCGATTCCATCATGCCCTGACATCCATATGGAATGGCGATGATCAATTTTTGGTGATGGAGGCTCTTTTGACCATCACCAATGAGCTTTGGTGGCATTTTTCGACCCTCACCAAAAATATGAAATCGTGATGGTCAATGAACGCCACTATATATACACATCAATAGTGACAACCCTCAAAATTCCATAACCATAAGTTGTTGTTGATATGAAATCGTGACGGTCATTTTCCGTCATTATAGTCATTATTCATGATGGAAACTGAATGTCACCACAACACCTATACTTCTAGCAATGCGGCTTTTGGTGATGGTCAATGAACATCACCATATATATGCACCAATAGTGACGACCATTAAAGATCCATCACAATAAATCATTCTTGTTCATATGAAATGGTGATAGTCACTATCCGTCATTATAATCAATATTCGAGATGGACCTTGAATGTCACCATAACACCTATACTTTTGGCGACAACACCTTTGGTGACATTCAATTTTTGGTGGTTGAGGCTTTGGTCCGTCAACATTGCTCATATGTAATGGTGATAGTCATTATCTGTCATTATAAATCATTATTGGTGATGAACTTTAAATGTCACTACAACACATATACTATTGGTGACGCCACCTTTGGTGTTGTTCAGTTTTTTGTGATGGAAGCTATGGTCCATCACCATTTCTCATATGAAATGGTGACGATCATTATCCGTCATTATAAATCATTATTGGTGACGGACTTTGTATGTCACTACAACACCTATACTTTTGGAAACGCCACCTTTGGTGACGTTTAGTTTTTGGTGACGAATGCTCTTTTGACCGTCACCAATTAGCTTATGGTGACATTTTTCGCCCCTCACTAATGTCCTTTTTTCTTGTAGTGAGGTGTACATAGAGCAGTCGGAAGGATTTGAGACCTTCGATTGTGAGTCGCATGTGTGCCGACTCAAGAGAGCTTTGTACAGGCTGAAGCAAGCACCTCGTGCTTGGTACACCATGATTGACAACTATTTCACCGGCTTGGGCTTCACAAAGAGTGAAGTGGATGTGAACCTTTACCACATCATGGTAGAAGGTAAGCCATTGATCATTGTTCTTTATGTTGATGATCTGATATTGACAAGTGATGATCAGTTGATCAAGTCTTGCAAGGAGGACCTTGCAAGAGAGTTCAAGATGAAAGACATGGGTCTCATGAACTACTTCCTAAGCATGGAAGTGTGACAGAAAGATGGGGAAGTATTTGTGTCTCAAGGAAATTATGCCAATGAGATACTCAGGAGATTCCACATGGAGAAGTGCAAGCCCATGCAAACTCCTCTAGCAAGTAACTGGAGGAAGGAGGATGCTACATTAGGTGAGGTAGTAGTTGCTACGGGTTAGCTTGTGGGTTCATTGATGTATTTAGTGAACACACAACCAGATTTGTGCTTTGCAATGAACCAGATAAGTCAAGCTATGGTTCATCCTACCAAACTATTTTGGAAGGCAGTGAAAAATGTGCTGAGATACCTTAGAGGCACATCTCAATATGGATTATGATATAGATGGATAGAGGGAGTGAAGCTTCAGGGCTTCACAGATGCAGATTGGGTAGGGAGTCCATCAGATCGGAAGAGAACTTCAGGAGGAATTTTCAACCTTGTTTCAACTGTAGTTTCTTGGTGCAGCAGGAAACAGAGGTCAGTTGCACTTAGCTCAATAGAGGCTGAATACATGTCTGCCAGTTAGGCAGCATGTAAGGCCATTTGGATGTAGAAAATTCTAGTTGGATTGTATGATCAGAGGATGGATCCAACTATGATCTATTGTGATAATCATAGTTGTATCAAAATATCTGAGAATCTAGTATTTCATGATAGGTCCAAGCACATCGATATCCGATATCATCATCTTCGACACTGTGTGGTGAAGAGGATTAGTTGTTGTTGTATGTTTCAACCGAGAAGCAGGATGTAGATATTTTGACTAAGGCATTATCAAAATGAAAATTCAAGTTCCACAGAGACAAGATTGGGGTGACAGATAATCCCTTTCTTGTTGAGAAGGAGTGTTGAAAATAGCAACAAGAAATGTTAAATATAGAAGTGCTAAAAATGACAATGCTATACATAGCATTTCGAGATACAATCCAATTTTAGTTAGTCCCTGAACTAAAATTGAGAATTAAAATTCGAATTTGATCTTATCAAATGTTTGAAAAATAATTAATTAATTCATCTTGAGTTAATTAGTTGGAGAAAATCAAACATGAAGTCTATGTGAAGACATGCAACAGTTATCCCTTTGATTGAGGAAGTTATCCCTTAATTAAGGAGATCAGGATGAGTTGTACTTTGAGTTGTAATTAGTTAGCTCAGTTAACTATGTTAAGTCCAGTTAGATTAGTTCCAATAGTTTGTGGAACTGATTGTGAGTTTAGTTAGTTAATGCATGCATGCATGTAACTAGTGTACTTCAGATAACTTAATATTCTCTCATAAATAACTCATGCATGTCAGTTCAGTCAAAGACCCAGTTGATATCAGAGGATGGAACAATGTACTATCGGTTGCAGGAATATTCCATTGAGGATATCTCTTGCATGCAGAAGGAATTCATTCCTTGAGGATTACGCAACTACTTCTGAGTTTGGTAAGTTCTGTGAGAGGTGAATTCACACAAGTGGCAGCCAGAGGACCCGGGAGAAACTGCTCAAGGAAATAGGAGGCTTGGAGGACTGGAGGAAGGCATATGTTGTGTCTATTTAGTCTATGAGTAGTGTTGAGGGATTGTACAGAGAGCTAGATAGCTTGTCAATTAAAGCTTTGTGTAATCCAGAGATATTTCCACTTGTATGATAATACAGATAGCGGGGTTTTTAGCTGAGGCTTTCCCCAGAGTATTCTCCTGTGTTCATGTGTGATTGATTTCTCTTTCTATGTTATATGTGTTCTATTTGATCTTGCTCAAAATCAATTAAGCTTCTGCAAGTTTGTCTGTAGAATTAGATCAAGTATTTTTCTTTAGTATATTGCATTATCAGGTGATCTACAATGAAATTTCTACATAATTAATCAAGCAAACATCAAGCGAGCGGTTCTAAAAATCCAAAAAGTATTAAAAGCAAGCGAGTGTGAATTCCAACAAGTTCACATGGCGCTAAGCATTCAGTTGTTAAAGATTCTTAACAATTTGATCCTCTCAACTAATGAAGGTATGGTACAAATCAGCAAAGCAACTCTTGCCAATATTTAAGAGCATCTTCAACATGCACATGAAATGATCGAGTTTCTTCAACTAGAGTTGCAACTTCAAAGACATGAGTTTCAATAGAAGAGTGATGTTTTCAAGTCTTTCATATGTACAGATGAAGATAAAGATGTTGATTCCAAGTCACTGATCCAACCAACCTCGAGTTTCGAAGTGGTCCCTGATCCAGTTCAACTTTCTTCCAAACCAATCATCAAGCCATGGGAAGAACTTCAAAGTTACAAAAATCAACAAGGATTAGGATATGACAAAGATGAAAACAAATTTCATATCCCCAATTATTCTAAGCCAATCACATTCATTAGTGCAGGATTTCTTGATCAAATACAATCAACAAGCCATGAGAAAGTTGTAGAGAAACAGACATGTGCACAAACTGAAGTTGAAGTCAAACCAAAATGCATTCATTGTCAAAGAATCGGTCATCTAGAAGATCAGTGTTTTGATCTCCATCCTTGTCACCATTGTGGCAAGTCAAATCATTCATCGACACAATGTAGAAAACAACAACAATCAAGCAAATTGATGATGGATTATTCATGGATTGATCCCTGGGAATGGTTATCCACGATCAAAAGATTGTATAAGTTTTACGATCGAATTCACTCACACATATTGTAGCCAACAATAAAATGAAGATGGTACTCTCGTGCAGTTGAACAGGGGAGTCCAACAGTGAAACTCTCCTACACCTGAAAGTGGGGAGTTCAGATATCAAATGTAGATGATTGTCTCTCCTTTCAGTTGACAAAGGGGGGAAAATGTCAATGAAATTGACAGTGGTTGTCAGACTGAAAGTCTCGACAACATCATCGAAGCTGCCAGTGGGCATCTTCAAATTAGCCAGTGGGCATGAACAACAAAAGCTGCAGTGAGTAGTTTTCGACATCAACAAATTCGCTAGTGGGTGATCGACATCAAAGTTAGAAGTGAGGCGTTTTCAAACACAACAAAAGCAATAGTGAGTTGTTTTTCAACTAGTGGGTGATCATCATCCGCAGATACGCCAGTGGGCGTTCATCATATTTTGTCAGTGGACACAGGATGTTGATTGTAGCTTGGCATGTGATGGAGTTTTCAAGCAACATTCAGAGATGAATCGGACATGCAGTTGATTCATGTTCTCTTCAGATTTGAGTTTTTTCAGCATCCAGCTTTGGTGGTTTTTCAGGAAAATGTTTTTTGAGGATCAATATTTTCAGTTTCAGCATGAGGACTTGGAGATGGTACCAGGTTCTTAATTTATCATTGAGGGGGGGAATGTTAGACTCACTCTCACATTAAAAACAATTCTAAGTCCAAATAATTAAATTAATTAAAATCATGAAAGTTAGGATTTAATCCTACCTTTCTAGATTGAGTTTGTTCCTCATGGTTAGGAGTCAATTTAGGCTTAGTTGGTTGAGAGATTCTCTCCAACTAGTTAGGCTCCTAGATTAGTGTGTTGTTGAGATATTTTCTCAACCATAGTGTCCAAGATAGATGTACTATCTTGAGACCAATTTCCTCATGTATTTATATGTATCATAAACATTCTTTTAATAATGACAATGTGCGGAATGTTGTGAGGCTCTCATGCCTTTTCCGCCATGTCTGGTTTTCTATATTTCTTAGTGTTTATTTTATTGAGTTTATTTTATGTGTGTTATTTTACTTCAAATTATTGATCCTATGGTATGGCTTTGAGAACCTTGAATTTTCTCCTATAGTAGAAGTGTGTAATTCCAATAGGACCTTCTGTTTGAGTTGAGAAATATTACATAAGTATAAGAAAACTTGATACCATAAGAAATCATTTTCCATGTAAATATTTCCACTACATTGGGATCCTCCTATAGTTGTTGAATGATCTTGAATATGTTCTCATCTTGTTTCCATTCTATTTTTGCTTCTTCCATCTAGTCAAATTGTGGAATGGAAATAGCACCTAGTAAACCAGTTGTGTCTTATTCTTTCCTTGAGAGTGCATCTTCACAATATTTTTTTTTTCCTTTTTGTAGACAATTTCAAAATCATAACCCAACATCTTTGTGGCTCATTTTTTTTTCTCTTATGAGGATACTCTTTTCTCCAAAAAGTACTTTAGAATATCATTATATGTTTTTACTTTGAAGTGTCTTCCCATTAGGTATGGATGGCATTTCTTAGTTGTATGTGGTAGGGCCAACATTTATTTTTCATATATGGGTTTGAGTAAGTTATTTTTTTCAAGTTCGCTACTTTCAAAGGAAAGGGGCCTTCTTGCATCAAAACTACACCAATTCCATGGATCGATGCATCACACTCCATAATGCATACTTTTCTGAAGTTAGGCATCACTTCTTTAGTCCAAGAAAATGCTTCCTTCTTCAATAATTTTGTTAGAGGTGTTGTTATTTGACCATAATTATTGACACGATTGTGGTAATATCATGTCAATCATAAGAATACTTATTTTTTCTTCAAGGTATTTGGGATTTTCCATTCCCTCATAGTTTTGGTTTTGTTAGGATCCACCTTGACACCATCATGTGGTACAATATGACTCAAATATTTCACTTCTTGAACCCCAAAGGCATAGTTGGAAGGATTTTCATATAGTTGTTTCTCTTCCAAAAATGTTAAGACCCTATTAACATGTTGTACATACTCTTCCCAAGATTTATTGTAGATAAATATATCACCAAAAATACTAGCAAAAACATTCTAAGAAAGGGTTTGAAAATAGAATTCATCAAGCTTTCAAATGTCAAGGTGAATTTGTCGTTCCAAAATGAATTGAAAAAACTCATAATGACCTTCATGTGTTCTAAAGGTTGTTTTGGGAATGTATTCTTGCCTCATTCTGATTTGTTGATATCTAGAATTAATATCCAACTTAGTAAAGAAAATTTCTCCAGGAAATTCATCTAGCAATTCACCAATGATAAGAATAGGAAACTTATCTCTAATTTTAATTTTGTTGAGCTATCTGTAGTTTGGACACATACAGCATGAACCATCATTTTTATTACCATTTCCACTAGTGAAGAGAAAGAATAATGGCTAAGTTGAATTATGCTCGCCTCTAACATTCCTTGAATCGTATGCTCAATCTCACTCTTTTGTGCATGTGGATATCTGTAAGGCATAATCCTAGGTGATACACTTCGAGGTTGCAAATGAGTAGTGCAATAATGATCTTAGATAGATGGAATACCCTTAAGAATTTCTCCAAATACCTTAACATGATTGTTGGTAACATTTTAAATATCCATTGGAGAAGAGGATACAAATGTTTGAAAATAAAATTAGCACAATTTTGTAAGTACACCTCGGTGTCCCTTTTTTAGCAATTTTGTCATGCTATTAGAGCTTATCACATTACTGGGTTTTCCTTGGATACCTCTATGCTCAATTTCCTTTCCTTCTGAGAGAAATCTTATGAAAAGATCTTGGAAATTAAGGGCCATTGTTCCCAATTATTGTAAACATTGAACCCCTAATACCAACATTAGCACCACCAATTTGGATTGAAATCATGTGACTAACCAATAAACACTCCCCCATATTCAACTTAATATTATGGTAGTTCCCTAATCAACTTATGTTACCTCCATCTACAATCATAGCTTAAAATTTTGGTGTTGGATATAAAAATAAATTAATTTTTTTTTTCCAATTTGTAATTGATGAAGTTATGGGTACTACTTGAATCAATCAATATTATATACTTTGAATTTCTCTATATCCTTCTATCTTGAAGTTTTGTGGAGTGATGATTTCAACCAATGTGTGACAAGAGATTGTTGGAGTAATATCTTCTAGGTCTATATCTTGTGAAATCTCCACATGTTGTTCTTCATCATCTTCACAAGCTATGTAAAATAATTTCTTCTCACTACATTTATTCCACTTATTATACTTGTTGTCATAGTTGAAACATGGTCCCTTGGCTCTTATTTCATCCATTCATTGAGGATTCAACATTGTGGTTTTAGGAAAGGAAGCATGATTTTCTCTATAGTTATTAATTGTCATATTTCTACTTTCAACTTTCCTTAGAGTCAAAGCATGCCCTAGAGATTTAGGTTCAAACAGATGCACCTCATGTTGGATTCTCTCCTTTAAAGTTCCAATAAATAAGTCTAATATGTTATCCTCTAAAATATTATTTACTCTAAGACTTAAATTTTGGAATTGTTGAATGTTATCTGTAACTAGACCTTCTTGCTGAAGATTTACTAAATGACTAAATAATGTGTTTATCTTAATATCCCTATAATGTGTTATCAATTTCTCTATAAAAATGGACCAAGATATAACATAATATTGTTTTCTTTCACAAATCCATTGATATCATACATGTTGGTCTTATTTTAAAAACATGGATGCAATATTTAACTTTTGTAAGGATGCCACTTGGTGTAGATCAAAGTATTTCTCCATCTGAAATATCCATGTTACAGGATCATTACCTCAAATTTCCTCATTGTTGAAAACTATGAAAAAATTGAATTGGGAGGTGAATTAGTATTTAAAAGCTTTTAAACAATTATTTTCCCAATTTAAAATACTCAACAATATAGTAATAAACAATAATGTATTAATCACATAATATTTAAACATGAGAATTTTACGTGGAAACCCATACGGATAAAGCCACAAAATATTTTTGAATATGATATAAGTAAAAGATCCAACTTTAGTTTACATCAAATTATGTAGGCACCAACTTACAATAGGATCAAAACCCTTTTCTCTTTGCAAGCACCAACTCCAACTATTTTCAATCACTAACCCGCTGAGTTTTATAGGCACCAACCTTAAGGAGGCTCTAATACCCTGATCTACAAGAACCTACTTTCTCAACCTTTAAAATCCATCTTTCATTAATATTCACACTCAAATTTGCGTCCTTATAACTAAAAATATTGCTAAACCAATTTACATAATTCTCAAATTCATTTCCCCATGCTATGAAACAACCAATCTTACTCTGATTCTCTAAACCAATTGAGATTCCTCACTATATCTTCTTATGTCTCTCAAATATATTCCTCTATTTTATTCCTTCTCTACAACACAACCTATAAATCTTTAGATCTGCAATTCATTAAAACTTACAACCAAGTCTATTCTCAATTAATCTTCAAATTAGACTTTAACCAACACTTAAGCTTTATATATGTATATGATTTAATCCCGTTTACATTGCTTCTCAAATACCTCTCATATCTATGTTCTCTAGTTGTTCAATTAGTTAATAACAACAACAACTCATAGTTATTCATGGGAACTCTCCTCCATCTATTTGATTTGTTTTTTCAACTCATGTTCACAATGGTTTCCACACTTTTTCTTGCATGTAGACGCATACACCTTATATCCTCTAATTTCCATTTCCAATTACTTCCAACCTTAATTTACTAAATTTTTCATCCATTGGGAATTTAATATTTTTCAAAATTTAGGTGCTCAAACACCAAATTTCCAAATATTTGGATTATAGAAATGTCAAATATTGTAGCCCTTGTTTTTAAACCCCTTTTAAAAAGATATTGAAACCATACGGTTACACCTTAAGGCATTGTTTTCGTTTCTACAAAACCTTCCAAAATTCTGGCCTACATCCAAATTTAGGAGCCTACTTTGACCTTGCAAGTTGTCATTTATATTAGCTAGAGTCATTCCATGTAAATCCTCTAAGTTTTCTAGTCCCCTTTAGAAGAAAACCAAAGTTTCGTATTTCTGCATAGGAAGTGTCACACATTGTGAAAGAAATGTTATGGTCTATTTCAAGAGGAAACTTTGGTACCAATGGGTACTATCTATCATGCAAACATGTATTAGACTCATTCGTAGAGTTTTATACATTGTCATACTTGTGTCATCACTGTCATTGCAAAGTGTATCTTAAGTGTCGTGCTTGGAGGAGATTTTTTTTTGTCATCACATTAAGGGGATCATGTTTTTTCTAAGTGTTGAGTGTTATATGTTTTGTTGTCAATGGTTTTGTGTGTGACCATGTTCAATTCCAACCTCGGTTTCATCTTTACCTCACTGGTCCCACAACTAGTCAAATTATGTAAAGTGTCATGCCTGACCAAACTTATCTCACTCTACCCTTCTGAACTATGCATTATGCAGTTGTGAGCCTCAGCCTGCATCCCTTTCCTCCTAGAACTATGCAATGTGCAATCATTGCCTCCCAGAACTATGCATTGCCTAGTCACAGTGCCCAATCCCGACCTGCTGACCTCCAGAACTGCTACAATCTTCCATCATAACTAGTCTCTTCCTATGCATTATGTAATCCCAATATGCAACCTATCTCCTTAGCTCCTTGAATTGCACAACTGTACAATCCAATTTCCCAGTCTCCCTTTAGAACTATGCATTCCGCATTTATGGTGGGAAATCATGCATCACTGCGACCCTCAATCGCACAATCTCGATTCACAGGCCTCTAGAACTGTGCATTGCACAATTACAAGCCTCAATCCTTCACTCCTAGCCTTTTTAAATGTGTATTGTGTAATCCTTGAGTCTTTGTCCCTATCTAACACCTAGTTCTATCTTAATCAACAACTTTCAATATGCAAGTTAGACTATGAGGTTTTCGAATTGATGTTGTCTTGTAATGAGTTTATTTCACTTGCAGGTATTACATATTGACTTGACATGATGATACTCAGAAAAGACAAGAATCTAATGAAATCTACTTTTACTTTCAACCAGCAGAAGCCAATAGATCGATGAAAACAATAATCAACAAGAGGAAGGTAATCAAGAACACATAACACAATAAATATTCAAGGAAAGCCATAGCTCAAAACCCCACTATCTATATTGCATATATAAAAAATCCAAGATGATAATACAAAGCTTGTTCTCATAAGAACAATCCCAACACTCAGTATAATCAATCCTCGGCTCACAAGAAAACTCTTGGCCAACGCTTAGCCAATTTTGCATCTCTCCAAGCCCCTATTTCCTTGCACAATTCCTATGGTTGAATAACCCATATTAATGGGAATCCAGTGCATCACAAACTGCACAATCCCTTCTTGGTTTAGTTCCTGATTGTAAGCATGATCTATATAACTCAGTAAATCATAAAACTAATAGTAAATTGTCCCTGCACTCTAGTCTCAATTGGGTCTTTCTCAGAATCAACATGCATTATTTTTTGATGAGGGAATCCTCAGTTAACTAGAGTAGCAATAGTGAATGCATTAGTGCACCAACTGACTGTTAACTCTCTATTAGTTCCACAAACAGTTTGGAACTAATTTAACTTAACTTAACTCACTAAACTGAGTTATCTAATTACAACTCACAATTAACTCATCCTGGACCCCTAAAATCTAGGGAGAACATATACATGACTTTAGAAAGACTTCCAACTCGAAATTCCTAAGATAATTGAGTTAATTATACTTAATTAACTATTTAAAAGCTACTATGAGAATAGAATTCGATTTTAATTCTCAGTTTAATTCAAGGAAAAATTAAACTAGAATTTCTTGTTTCCATTTCTCAACACTCCCTCTCAACAAGAAAGGGATTATCAACTACCTTGAACCTATCTCGATGAAACTCGAATTTACATCTTGACAATGCCTTTTTCAAAATGACAGCATCTTGCTCCTCCATGGGAATGTACTCTAACAACATAATTCGCCTCAATACACAATCTCTGAGATGATGATATCAGATATCAATATGCTTGGGCTGATCATGAAAAATTGGATTTTTAGAGAGTTTGATACAATTCTAATTATCGCAGTAAATCACAATTGGGTCCATCTACTGACCAAACAAACCAACCAGGATCTTCCTCATCTAGATGGCCTGACATGCTGCCTGACTCGCATCCATGTACTCTACCTCTGTTGAACTGAGTGCAACCAATCTCTATTTCCTATTGTACCAAGAAACTATTGCTAACCAAATACCGAAGATCCCTCCTAATCTGCTCTTCCTGTCAGATGGACTCCCTTCCCAATGTGCATTGGTGAAGCCTTGAAGCTTCACTCCCTCTATCCGTCTATACCATAATCCATATTGAGAAGTGCCCCTAAGATATCTTAACACATGCTTTGCCACCTTTTAATACATCTTGGTAGGCCTAACCATTGCTTGACTAAGCTGGTTAACTGCATAGCACATGTCCGGTCATGTGTTCACCCAGTACATGAGTGAACCCACAAGCTACCTGTAAACAGTAGCTTCCACTACTTCCCCTGAAGTCGCATCCTCCTTCCTCCAGTTACTTTCTAGAGGAGTCTCCATGGGTTTGTTGCTCTCCATGCATAATCTCTTGAGTATCTTTTTGGCATACTTTCCCTGAGACACAAACAACTCCCCATCTCCTTGCCATAGCTACATGCAAATAAATTAATGCACGAGCCCCATTTCTTTCATCTCAAACTCTCTTGCAAGGCCCTCCTTGCAATATTTGATCAGCTGATCATCACCTATCAGTATGAGATCATCAACATAAAGTAAAATTATCAACAACTTACCATCCACCACTATGTGGTACAAGTTCACATCTACTTCACTCTTCGTGAAGCCCAACCCAGTGAAGTAGTTATCTATCCTAGCGTACCAAGCATGGGGTTCTTGCTTCATCCAATGGGGTGTTTGCGACTCATGGTCAAATGTTTGAAAACCTTCAAGCTGCTCTATGTACACCTCTTCCTTAATCATGCCATTAAGGAAGGTTGTCTTCACATCCATCGGATATATTTTCCAACCCATCTATGCTAATAGTGACAATATATATCTAATTGATGAGTCCCTTGCAACATGAGAAAAGGTATCATCATAGTTAATCCCCTCTACCTGTTAAAATTCACAAGCCACAAATCTAGCCTTATTCTTCTCCACACTACCATTTGTAGCTTGCTTTACCTTGTAAATCCAATGGGAGCTCACCACTAACTTGTCCTCCAGTCTTAGGACCACATCCCAAACATTGTTATGAACTATGGAGTCATACTCCTCCACCATGGAATGAACCAAAATTGGCTACTCAATTGCTTCCTTAAAGGAATATGGCTTTGTCACAACACATTTTCCCATAAGATCTATGTATCCAGTGTACCTCTCAAGTGACCTACTCCACCCGTGTTGAGTAGTGGGTGCTCCCACATTCTACCATGCATCATCCAATAATCTGTCACCCTCTCTGGTGCGCTTTCTTCCCTCTCCGGAAGACTCTACCTGATTGGATGTATCCACTCCTGAATCCTCTACATGTGGCTTCTCCACATCAATTTGAGACTCCTCAACCTTAGGAGCTAAAATCTCCTCATCCACATGTATCTTAAGCTCCCTCTCAATGGAAACTCGCATGGCCTTCTCCTCATCGAATCTAACATCCCTGTGAACAACTTCCATCCTACCAGTTGGCAAGTACACTCGATAGTTGTGAGGTGTATCAGTGTACCCCACAAATATCCCCAACTCTATTATGGGCTCAAGATTCTTCTATGAATCTTTGGTCACATGTCAATATACCGATGACCCAAAACTCCTGAAGTGACCAACATTTGGCCTCTTACTAGAATAAGCCTCCTTTGGTGTCTTCATCTCAACTATCTGATGTGGATTACGGTTCTGAACATAAAATGTTGTGTTGCATGCCTCATCCCACAAGTGTAGTGGTAGGCCCTGATCATGAAAAATTTCCCTTGCTACCCCTACTATTCTTCTATTTTTCCTCTTGGCCACCCTATTCCGCTGAGGTTTATGGGGTGTCGTCAACTCCCGTTTAATCCTTTTCACTGCACATAAGTTCTTAAAATCATTTGAGACATACTCACCACCATTATCACTCTGTAGAAATTTAACCTTCTTGCCTGACTCTTTCTCCACCAATGCTTTAAACTCACAAAACTTTGTGAAATTTTGATCATTTTTTTGCATGAAAAATATCCAACATTTAAGATAATAGTCATCAACAAATGTAACAGAATACCTATGTTTGGCCGTGGATGATGTTGAGAATGGTACACACACATCTAAATGGACTCTCTCTAGAATAACCTCTGCTTGACTGTCTCTATCATGAAAGGAATACTTGGTATATTTTCCCAAAGTACACCCCTTGCATGTATCAACTTGATCAAGCGTACCTTTGGGAATACGGATAGAGATCTACTGTAATATCTTCAAAGCTCCATGCCACAAGTGGCCCAATCGCCTGTGCCACAACTCACTAATGTCTCGGCTCTGCACCCTTTCTACCTTTTTTCTCAAGTCAGAACACTCCTCTACCTCCAGCTTATAGAGATTCTTCACCCGAATCTCTATCTTCTTTACTTGACCCATGGCTATGTGTCAAAATAATTCCTTTCCTTTCGAGAAGATCACATCATAGCCTTTATCCTCAAGCATGGCAATGGATACTAAGTTCTTCCTCAACCCTGGCACATTCATAAGATTCTTCAAGGTGAGTGGAGCCCCATGCTCCCTCTGAAAAGTAATCATGCCCAATCCAGTAACACTATACTTCCCATCATCACCCATCTCGATATGCATCTTGAGATATTTCTCCTCCAGGTCACTAAATAACTCTTTGTTGCCAACCATGTGGAATGAGGCTCCACTGTCTAAGTACCATACACTTCGCATCATTGATGACACCATGAATGCAATGAGGGAAAATTCCAATTCAAATTGAGAGGCCAAAGCCTCACCAACCTTTCCTACTGAGGACTTCTTCTTGGACTTCTTGAGTGAACAATTTGTAGCAAAATGGCCCAGCTCATGACAATGAAAGCACTTAACTTTTATCATGTGTTTATTCTTACCTCCATGATAAGAATCAAATTTGCAATGGGAATCTTTCCTTTCCCCTTCTTCACCTTAATCGCTAAGCCACAGTTCTTGTCATCATCAGTCTTTGATGAAGAGTCATCCCTGGGGTTCCTCCCGATCTCCTCCTGCATCAAATCCAACCACATTCGTTCCCAATCTGACAGCTTCTCTCGACCATTGAAAGAGTCATGATAACTATTCCAACTCTTTGGGAGTCCTAGAAGAGAAAGAGTCACCATCTATTCTGTGGCAACCGTGATTCTAACACTTCCAAGTTCATCACGACATTGAGTGAACTTGGTCAAGTATTTTGAAATAGTCTTACCTTTCTCCATTTTGTTTTTTCAAATTTTTTCCTTCAATGCCAATTTCCTTTGGTCACTGCATTTCTGATACAAGTTTGTCAATGCTTTCCACATAGCATACAAAGTTTCCTTGCCATGGAGACTTAAGACAATGTGGTCTCAAACTCCCTAAAGGATTATCCACCTTGCCCTCACCACACACTTCTTCCATTCGGCAAAATTTTGTGCATCCGATGTTTTTGGCATAGGACTTTCTTGATCAACAAATTCCTTTAAGCTATTATCCTCTAACATAACCTCCATTCTATCTATCCAGGCTATAAAATTTGCACTGCCTTCCAAGGTATACTCAAGCCGAAAACCATAGAATGCCATTTGCCAATCCTAAAGTATGTATTGCAAATTCAAATTTCACTTGTAACCCAAGAATCAAAACTTTAAAATCTCCTGTAGTATATTGTTCTCAACTCTGATACCATATAGAAAATCCTGTAGATTCACAAGCTCATGCAATGTTCTAAAGAAAAAGACAAGAATCTATTTCTACTTTCAACCAATGGAAGCCAATATATTGATGAAAAAGAGGAAGATAATCAAGAACACATAGCACATTAAATATGCGAGGAAAGCCACGGCGCAAAGCCCCACTATCTGTATTGCATATATAAAAAATACAAGATGATAATATAATTCTTGTTCTCACAAGAACAATCCCATAACTCATTATAATCAATCCTTAGCTCACAAGCAAGATCTTGGCCAACATTTAACCAATTTTGTAACTCTCCAAGCCCCTATTTCCTTATGTAATTCCTATGGCTAAATAGCCCATATTAATAGGAATCTAGTGCATCCAAAACTGTGCAATACCTTCTAGGTTCAGTTCTTGATTGCATGCTTGATATATACAACTCAGTAAAGCATACAACTGATAGTACACTGTCTCTACACTCTAGTCTCAACTGGGTCTTTCTCAAAATTGACATTCATGAGTTTCTGATGAGGGAATCTTCAGTTAACTAGAGTAGCACTAGTGAATACATTAGTGCACCAATTGACTGTGAACTCTCTATTAGTTCCACAAACAATTTGGAACTAATTTTACTTAACTTAACTCAGTAAACTGAGTTATCTAATTACAACTCACATTTAACTCATCGTGGACCCCTAAAATTTAGGGAGAACATATACAAGACTTCAGAAAGACTTCCAACTCGAAATTCCTAATATAATTAAGTTAATTATACTTAATTAACTATTTACAAGTTGTTATGAGAATATAATTCGATTTCAATTCTCAGTTTAATTCAAGGACAAATTAAACTGGAATTTCTTATTGCCATTTCTCAACAATGAGAAGGAGCTTGTGCTAGAAGACACTTGGGAAATTGTGAAGACAAGATAGTCATTGAACAAGAAGATTAAGGGAAACCAGATTGTGACAGAAGCTAGAAGATAAAGATAATAGACAAGAATCCCTATTCTTAATCCTTTGGAAGAGGAAGAGGAATATCATGTAACATATTTCATGAATACACAAAGATAGTAATAAGAAAAGAGTGGCTTTACATTTCCATATCATCAGCAAGCCATGTCATGAGTGTCAAATCATGTCTTGTCAAAGTGTCGATTCAAGGTGTTAGTATGAAATTTATTGGAAGGTGTACCAAAAACACTTCACTTAAGTCATTGGAGACAAGAGAACCTAACAACAATTTGTGGTTTTTTTGATGGTGCTAGACCCGCCAACATTTAGGGGATCTCCTTGGTATGAAGTCCAAACAAGAACTCACATCATTTTGTGTAGGATTCCCATCCAATGTGATGGCCCAATTTCCATTATCTTAAAGATATACCTTAGCTCTTGCTTGTCAGCATGTGAGAGTGGTTCACTTAGTCTTCAAACAATGAGGTTCGTGTGCATGGTGAGTGCTTAATGTAACTTGTGTCTAAGTTCTTTCACTGCAGAGGGAGAGGGTGAGAGTGAGTCTCAAGTCGAGAGGGAATAGTCTCAACTCAGGTAGAGACACACAACATAGCAGGATATGTGCAGCTTCTGATGGAGTATTCGACACAGATGCGGCAATTAAAAACACAAAGTGAACAGATAGCACATACAACACCCAGCAGAGTAGTCCACACGAGTGCAGTGGACGTTATAAAAAGTTTACAAGAATCAGTTTGTCTAGTGTCCGACAGAGTAGTCCACATGGGCAAGATAGTGATATCAACTAATACAACACATTTCCAATAGTGTATGCACTAAAAAAACCGAAATAGTTCTACTCTCTTAGTATAGGTTAAAGAAACATGCATTACAAGCATCCAAAGAATAGTCTTAAAAACGAATACAATACATATGTGAAAAAGTGCTAACATGTTAACAGGCTTCTGAATTAAGCGAAATTTCCAAGACACATCCATACACCATACATCACTAACCCCAGTAGTGGGTTGTTGGAGCCACTTCTCACTCCTCAAAGAAAATACTACAAAATCTCAAGGCAATATCGGAGGAGCCAAGGTGAAAAGTCCTTTACATGCACAAATGAGGGGTATATATAGCCAAGGGTGAACTTGACCCTTGTGACTCTTCAACTTCCCTCATGACTATTTGACTTACATGACTGTTCAACTGATATGACTCTTCAACTTCATATGTGGGTATCTCGGACTTCCACATTACATTACATTGATTGCAACACGCATGGCCCATAGTAGTGATGTGGCCGATATGACTCATGCCATGACTCGACATGACACTGTTGGTATGTTCATGCTGATGGTGGTGTCCATGTCGAGCTATTATGTTGCTGAGTAGTGAGTGTGCTCTTGGTGTATCATAGCTTCACCTCTACATGACAAGGTGTGCAGAGTTTTTGACAGTATTTGTGTTCGCTTGATATTGCATGCGCATGTGTCCCCTTCTCTGCTACTTTGTATGCTTCATGTGTTCATCTGTCTGCGAACAAGTATCCTAGCATGCACTCCTTGTTCATCCAATTTTTCGTCGCGCCATGTCTCATTCATATACCTATTTCTGTAATCAATCATGATGAGACAACATCAAATCCAGAAATCCCCTAGTTTACCATGATGCATCATCTTTCGTTCCCGGGTGCAAGTGATCGCGAGAGAGGACAAGGTTGTGAAAATGTGTGGAGCACATTCCAGGTCGGGATGCAAGGCTCTGGGGCACTGTTAAGAAAAACTACGTAGAGGTCACTGAGATATTGGGTTGAGAAATCTAGGACAACATTGAAATATATGAGATATGGCTCAACTAGGAGGAAGAATTGTGCATTTTTTCCAGAGAAGGCAGTGTGGGCAATAGGAGGAATTCACAGTAAAAACTACGAATTTTTCCAGAGGAGGTCAGGATCAGGCTGTGGGAGCCTACTGGTCAGAACTGCGCATTTCTGCGAGGCAGTTGAGCATGACAGGACTAAACAGTTTCTAGGCTGGACAGGGTGTCAGGAAGAAGGTGGAATGTCAATAGAAATTTCAAAATTTTCGGGAGGAGTAGAGAGCAAGCCAGCAGGGGGATTGTCTAACAAAATTGTGCAATTTCCTAGGACAATGTAGTGACACGCAATGGGCATATTTCCCTCATGTCTACGTAGTGTCTTCAGGCAGTGCAAGAAGGCATGATGGATATCTTCTGCACAGTTTTGGAGATGAGTGGAGCCTTGGGTCACTAATTAAGTCAAATTATCGGGTTCACCAGTGGGAGGCTTGATGGACAGACTTGCGAGGAGTGCAGACTATGATGGCTTCTTGGGAAACTTCTACGTTATTCTAGGTGACATTTAGCTATTTTGATTCCATAATTGCTCATTGTAGACTACCTAGAGGGCATCCTTAAGATCTGCGCAGCTCTCGGAAACAGTGCTTGGTCACTGAGGGCTCAGACTATGCAGTGCAGCTTAGTGGAGGTCCGGTTGATGGAGGGTGGTTCGGTCGATAGATCTTAGGAAAAATGGTTAATTATGTGAGTGAGCGAACTCATGTATACATGACCTTGTGAACACACACTCAACGTGAATTGACAACAAGACACCTCAAACCACAAGACAATATATGCTCAGTGTGAATGACTAAAGGGTGAGAGTGACAAGTGCGACACTTGAGATAGATCGTTGAACAACCATGACGACACTTGCACAACATTGTCTACAAGTTCTTTTGTGAGTGCGAAAGATGTTCACATAGCAAAAAAAAACTCGTACACACAAAGATATACCTTCAACATGGCCATAACAAGACCATAAGCATGAAATTGCAACCAACATGCTAAAATATGACTAGTGATCGGTCAAGCAAAGAGGGTGTAAAGACTCGAAAAGAGCTCATGGGATGAGCTCGAGCAATCATCGAGGAAAAACCAAGGATGGCTTTGACATTAGATGCAGGACAAAATTTTGGAGGGTGTTGCAGCCGCTATAACACTTGGTGACACACTGGTTGAATACCAACTTCTATGTTTTCATTCATTGACAACATAGGGCCTTCGTTTATCAAGGAGTATTGAATCGTTTTGTGGGTTACTTTGTTTCCCCACTTACCCCATGGAAAAACATGCTTCATCATTTTCAAACTCAGTCAAACACAACAACAAGTTTCAACTTGTTCATAATGTTTCAAAATTAGGAATGGTAGTTTAACTCGCGAGTTTAAAATTTTCAGAGTATAAACTTTCATCTCTGGTGTTTCTCCTCTGCCAGCAGGCTTGGACATTACCCCGACAAATTCATGCAGGAAAACATGCATTTCTCCACTACCAGGGAGCCTGGTCAGTAGCCTGGTGGAGTTGCATGCTTCACCTTTCTACACAAGAAGTGTTACTCTTCTTTCGCCTTTGTATTTTATAAAAATAGGATTGTGCATAGGCACTTAATTTTGGGGAGGAAGAGGGATCCCAACTTATTGAGAACAGAAGAGGTTGTTCCTTCATAGAATCATGTAAGACCTCTGATTTATGTTTTCTCGTTTAGATTTCCCCTTCTCCATTTCTACTAGTTGGATGAGCTTGAACACACATAGAAGAAGACTAAGTACAGGCATGGGGTTTTCCAATGTCGACACGGGTTCATGGTTGGACTAGAGCTTCCCTTACAGACAACTCATATTTTATGTTAGGAGTTCATTGGCCGAAGGTTATAACCAAGCATAGAGAAGATAGACACAGGAATGGCCAAGTGTTGCATTGTCACAAGACTCTTTGGATCTCAGCCACATACTCATTCAAAATCCAGAACTCAATAGAGGGAAATAATTATTGGCAAAACCAAAAATAGCATGATATTAAGAAAAAAACATAGTGAAGCAAAAATAGCACAAAGTAAAGTGAAAAACAAAAATCAATAAAAAGACTATGTACATAGCATAGGGCGCGGCCCCGGTTACTGAAATGGGTGCTTTAAGTGTTGTCTATTAACAAGAATGTTGTCAATCCTCCCGTCAAGTGATTGCAGATGATACCTAAGTGGGTTAGTATTTTCCTAGATAGTGTATGGACATGTTAGGTTCCTTACCAATAGGAATCATAATTTTGAATGACTAAGGTTAAGCCTTGTAATATTGTACATACCTTTGCTTTCTGCAAATGTTTTCCATATTAAAGAATTAAAAAAATGTAAAGAAGGTATGTCCTAAAAGAATAATAAAAGGACAAAAAGAATAAGAAAAGGTCAAAAAATGAAAATATATGAACCCCAAAAACAAAAAGAGACCATGAAAGTGTGCAAGTCAAAATGCCATTACTATTTACTTTTATGCATAATAACAATTATGTGAAGCTTGTTATTCATGCCACAATCCATGGTAATCAAACTATTTAATCTTGATTATACCATGCTTTGAATTTTACGTTTATAGTTAAAGAATAAAATCTGACCAAACAGTGCAATCTTGGCAGATCATTAGATAGGTAGAGCAAATAAAAAGAGCTCATCAGTTTAATCTGAGCCCCTGGATGATACAAGGTTAGAATTAGATAGTCTACTTTGTAGAAGAAAAGGATTGATAAGGGTTTTCTAGCCTAAATGCACCCAAATAAAATGAAGAAAAAATGGTAGGGTGAGTAAATGGGTAGGTAGAAGAAAGGTTGTAGAAATATAAAGTGATTACACAAAATCACTTATTTCATGTTTAAATACATTTTTCAAATGTGCATAAGCATTAAACAAATCAAGGAAAATGGTTTACAACTTGGTTTATTAACATCCCCTCAGTCATCTCACCTCTCTACTTACTAATTTCCCATAAATAAGTTCTAGTACGTTAAATCCTACAAGTCAAAGAGGCTCAAAGCATTTCTGTGACTTTTGGAGGGACCAGATGCTCGACCTAATGACTTATGGACACAAGTGCTAGAATCCCCTTCATGAAAATTCATCTCCCTTCATTTCCCCTCATTAGTCTAATAAAACGCTTTCCTAAGGTTAAACTTATTTACCTAGGAAAAGTAAACCTCCCCCCCCCCCCCACAGTTAAACATATTTCATCCAAAAAAACCCACAAAAGAATTTTATCCTAAGTATTGAATGTATGTAAAGCGCGCAAATGTTACATGTTACATTATGCTTAAAGGATATTACCCACTCCGCTCATTCATTTCATATTAATTTCTGATTTTATTGTATAAATCCCCTATAATTACCTATTTCCCGTATATTAATTAAACCCCTTAATTAAATATCCCAACCCTCAGTTTTAATAAAA
This sequence comes from Pinus taeda, assembly GCA_000404065.3. Taxonomy (NCBI): domain Eukaryota; kingdom Viridiplantae; phylum Streptophyta; class Pinopsida; order Pinales; family Pinaceae; genus Pinus; species Pinus taeda. The sequence goes on from APFE030737567.1 coordinate 162,348, forward strand.
ACTATATAAATTGCTCATATCTCGATACAATCATACTTAGTTTACCTAATCCTGGTAAACCTAAGTTAATCCCATCATTAACCTCACCCAATTCCCTAATCCCGTGATTAAAGCCCCACCCATTCACTTAACCCAGGATTAATTCCTAAATTAATCCCATACCGCCAAAAATTAAAGTTATGGACCCCCCCAAACTCTCATTCATGTCCTCCATGCATCTTCTCCGCTCGACTACCGTCATATCACAAGCGCCCAAATCTAATGGCCTACAGCCATATCGTCCGAACCCGATCAACGACCTTTACCCACCTAATAAGGCGGTTTTCCCCGACCCCCCCCCCCCCCACTACTACGTGTTGCACTCTAAAGCACATCAGGTGACCCCTCCTAAAAACCACCCACACCACAAAAGCTGTGTGATGACCAACCAATACCACTTCCCTACTTAACCAAAAAACCTAACTGTTCATTCATAAATAAACCCGCCAAAAATAATCATTTTTCTATAAAAGGCTGCGAAGCCCTCTTTTCGCCCTTTTCACTCATTTTTTCTTTGTAAACTCTTAAAACCATTGTGACTCCTGTGAATGCCAAACTTGCCAAAAACCTCCAAATTCACTCCAGAAGATGCTACAATCAACCCAACTGACCTATTAGTTCGTACTAGAACCGTACAAACCTCTGCAGTGGCCATGAACAATCAACTTGAATCCAATTTGCCCAATTCTAGGTATTTCACCATAGAATACCACTCCATGTTCAAAATTGGAAAATTTAAGCTTGTCAAGCATTTTCATTAAGTAAAATTAATTAAAAAATAGCTTAAATTTAAAAACCTACGGCCAAACCCTCTGATAACTTTCCAATTTCCATTGAAAACCTTTGAATAAACACCCAGCGCCTAATTCAAATCCGCAAGAACTGAATAATGTTTTCCCCTATTAACTTGGACGTCCGACCTGTGACAACTCCTCATTTAGACCTGGACCACCTTCCCCTGGCCGACACGGACTTCCAAATTAAAGATACAAGTGCCTCAGAGCTCCTACTCAAAATTCATTTTTTGAGCAAAGACAGATACCTGAACCATTTAGATGATATTGGCCTTTGGGAGTCCAATTTACCTAGGTATCAGTTCCCCCAAGTACATATCTTCCCAGAAATTTTCCATATGTACCATGCATGCTACGTCGCTAGCCATAGAGCCATCATGTCTCATGACCAAAAGGTTTTGTTTACTATCACAGCTAAATCCATCAATGAAATGCTACACTTTCGACCAGCATCAAACCTAACCCCTCTCTCAATTTGAGATCTGATAGACCAGTACACCAAGTTAAGTCCACCAAGATTGGTCCAGTTACACCAAACCTTCATTGTAGAAGAAAAACGTGCTCCTAAAGATCCCCATCCATATATGTCAGTTATTTTCTCTACAAGGGGAAAGCATATTGTGACCATGATATCATGTATTTTGGGCTACACTACAAGTGAATACATTGATGAGCTTATACTTTCCTTCATGTCCATTTACATCCCAGGACAACCTCCTACAACCATGTATGATTATGCCCAATTTATAGCTGATAGAATGCATGAGCAGTTTACTAGAATGAGCAATGAGAGAGTATTCAAATACTCATCTGTATTATATCACCTATTTTTGTATTATCAGCTGGATAGGTTTCCTTTCATTCTCCAGAAACTTGATACCAAAGGCCAGCCCAGGTCTATCATTTTTTGGACCCCACTATTCCACAAATTTGGATCACCATACACCTATTCAGATTTCATAGATTCTGTTTTCCATCCAGTCATGACTACGTTGAAAGGAAGCCCTCCACCCAGGATAAGTCCAGAAATTAAAAAAAAGTCCTCCAGCTATCCAAGCAAACCAAAGTGGGAGATTTTTATCTTTACAAAAACCACACAGAGATAAGGATTTATGGTTGCCAGCTTGCACCATATAAAGTACCCAAGTACCTCTCCATGAGGTTATTTTCTCTAGAGTACTATAGGAAAATAATGAACTCCGATCGAATAAATTTTGTCTCAGCCAAGAAGAGATCTCAATTTAGAGTAAAAAACTAGTTAGGCCCCTTCATCTGCAATTCTAGAGAAACAAGGAAGGAAGCAGACCAAATTTTGCAGCAAATGAAGTTCCAACAGTGTTTCATGTGGAGGTATGACCCACAAGAATTCATGACCAAATTGAGAAAAAAGGCCGAGTTGGGACCTTATATCCACCACCCCATACCAGAGATAGAAGCATATGCCAATCAATCCAAGTGGTTCGAGAACACTCTTATAGATAGAGATAGTACAAAGGTAGACATTGAAAATACCTTGATTGATTTAGAGAAGTAGCTTGATGAGAGCTCGTTTCTGCATGCACCTAAACAACAAGAAGACATTATGAGCACCCCTCTGATCATGCAGACTCCCCAAAATGAAGAAAGAAATCCTAAGAGTAATAGAGATGGATCTTCCACTTCAGGCATCGATATATCTAATGTACAGTGTGAAACCAGTCACAACAAAAGGCAAAGGCTCAACCCTGTTTCTGAACAGGAAGATATAGAAGGATCAACACAGGTGACCAACATTGATTTGGACAGAAGCAAGGGCACAACCCCATCTGGGGAGACACAGGAACCATCCACATCACAATATCAGATGTTGGAAAGGCAACTAAGTGTGGAAGTGTCTTCATTTAGTAGGCCTGCTAACAAAGACCAAGACATAAAGGACAGTTATAAAGAAATCAAAGTGAGGAATGAGAAGCTCAAAGCTCATACATATGCTCAATATCTAAAAATCACTCCCACAAATCAAACAAGGCTTATGTATGCCTTTGACATCAAGGAGGGAAAGCTTCAAATGTCCTTTCTCAAGCCTACAACACAGTAATCCAGCACATCATTAGACTTCAAGAGGGTTGACTTTGAAGTATTGGTAAGGGATATTCATCCCATAGACCAAATAGAACTACATAAATAGGGTGGAGAGATGATATACTCCACCCTTACAGGTAAAGCCATAGCTGCCCATCAACTAAAAAACTCATTGAATAATATCTCGACACAATTTCAGTTGGAGAAGGCCTCCTCACAGGCCAAGGATACCAAGATTAAGTCTTTGGAAGACTTAGTCATTGAGTTGGGACATGATCCCAAAGATATTAAAGCTACAAAGTAGCTAATGAAGAAGAAAAATGATGATATTGTTGCACTTAAGAAGCAATTAAAAATACCCCAGCTGCAACATCCTCAAACGCTTCAAGTCATATAGAGCCAAACCAGACATGGAGAGTTGATGGACTTGTTCCTAAAACTTAATGATCAGTTAAGGGAGACAGAGAAGGAATTAGACACTTTAATTCAATTGAAGCAAAGTGATATTGCCACTACATTGGTAGATGTCATCCCAACAGTGTCTATAGTAGTCCCTTCCACACTAACAACTTCACTAGCACCTACAGCTCCACCTACCACAGCATTGCCAGCCACAGCAAAATCTACATCAGCAGCAGGTACATCAGGAGAAGAGGCAAACAAATTAATCAGATCCATGAATGAAATGTCTATTCAAGCTACAAAAATGAACAAACTGAAAGAAAATGTGGCAAGTTTAGAAAATGACTACAAACTTGCCCAAATTGTGCAAAATGAAGAGGCACAAAAGGCCAATAGAATGAGTGAAAGAGTCAAAGCTATGGAGAAAGACCTAACATTGGAGAAACCCCTTGGACAAGCCAAGAAACTTTTATGAGCCAATATCATTGACTCCGTCAAGGATATTTGGCCATCAATTAAAGTTGTTTTTGAGTAGAAAAAATTGATAAAGATAGCTACAGAAGATATCCAAAAAGTCAAGGAGGAATTAGGAGACATGCCTAAGGATGCCAATAGACTCATCCACTTCCTCAATACCAAAAATAGGTATGATCTTCATGAGCTGGATATAGAAGACAGAACTGGAACCATTTTGGAAATAATAAATGTCCTTTCCAAAAGAAACCTAATGCTAAACTTGGAAGAAAAGTGCCAGAACATGGAGGTAGCCATTGATAGATTCATGGCTAAATTCCAAATTTTGAGGGAGAAAGGATTGCCTAGTCCATTGGTCATTAATGACAAACTTATGACACAACAGGACTATGATAAGGGACTCGAGTAGTTAACTAAAGAACAAGCTAGGACTTCAGCAATAAAAGCACTACCAATGGGCAAAGTTTTGTATAATACATTTAAGAGCTTGTTTTTTCTCCAGAATGAGATAAACCACTTGTTCATCACCAAGCCCAATTTTTCCAAGTATATCGAGGCCGATGACATATATAGGCGAATGATGAATGTAAAGTTACTTGATAATAAATGGTGGGAAAGAATGACTGATTTACTATAAGAAATTTACAATAAAAAGGTTGTTGTACAGTAAAAGTAGAACATCCAGGTAAATAGATGAAAACAGGTCAACATGCCATAGTGTATCAGTGTCAAAGAGTATCAGGTGAAATTTAAAAGTTAAAGAAGATTCCAGTGTAAAAGACCACAACAACAAGCCAACATAAAGGGCTACAAACCATACTATAAAGGCCAGCAACACCACAATAAAAGGGACAACATGAAAATAGTTCAATAGTTGTCTCTATCTTCTTGCAAGAAGATATTTGTATTTCCTAGATTAAATCTCAAGTTAGTTTGAGATATTTTGTGATAACGTTTTGTATAAATACTCCACAATTCGAAGTATGTAGGTGTGGATTATTAGACATTTCTATAGACATTTTTGATCAAAAGACTGTAAAGCTATTGTATCACTGATTGGACCAGCAAGCTGGATCAATGAATAAAGACAAGACATTTCACAGGATTCATGTCTAAAGAAAAGTGCAGACAAGTATTTTCTCTTGTGTTGTTATCTTTCTTAAAGTTTTTCCACAATCTTTAATGTATATCTAAAATCTGAATGCTATAATATGGAATGATATCTTAGAATTTGCTTCATTGCACTATGTTTTAACTAATATGCATTTAAATGTTTTTTCCTAATTATCTAACTTAAGGAATTCTTGATTGCTCCTTAGTTTGGTTTGTCTTCCTGTAATCTATAGAAAATGCTTCTTAGTTTCCCTTTGTTTCTGATTATCCTTTGTTCCTAGTTTTGATCCCAGACTGAGAATTCTTAATTAGTCTCTCACCCTAGTTAAGACCATTTCACCCATCTCGCCCAAAGACCTGCACTATACTCTGATATCTTTCCCTTTGAACACTCCCTTTAGTGAGTTAATTCCAGTTATGCTACCCTTATTTTGACTCCATAGCCCAATGGTCCAAAGACATCATTCTATCCATCTGTTATAAGGATTCCACCATCCAATCTTTAATACAAATCAAACACCCCTTGAACCTTCATAACTAGCCTAAAATCTCAGCAAACAAAGCTATATCATATAGAGAGAGCCCTCTCTGAGCCATAGGTTGGTTTGTGGTTACCTTTGTCCTTTCCTTATTCTGAAAAATTCTAGGGGAAAGTTCTAAGTGATAACATAGTGCGACCATACTGGGGAATTGAATCCTCGGTCCTAATAAAGCTTTAAGAAAATCCTAAATTTTCATTTTAAGCCTCTTAAAGTCATTTGATAGAAGTTTCTTGAAAAATATCACAAAAAAAATTTTAAAAGTTTGGAATTATGGCTTGCAGGAAGACTCATTTTACTAGGGCTAATCCAGACCCAAACCTTGCCCCAGTAGTTGATAATCCTAACCCAATTTCAAGAAAATCCAAAAAAGAAGAAAGTTCAGTTAGCCAAACACCATCAGTTAAAGCTAATTCATGTCCTGATGAGTGGTTATTTTTAGAAGAACTTCCCTTTTATGTTCCCTTTGAACAGTCATTGTTTAGAACTAAATTCGAAAATGCCCTCAGTGAGATTGTTCTAGATCTTGACTTTATCACAAACCTTGAAGTTCAATAGGCCAACAAATCAATTGATGAATATATTCTGAAATCTTCACAATCATCCATTAATACTTCCACAGCCCCTGAGCTTTCTGAACAATCGCCCATTACTTTGAGTTCACCATTGTTCCCTTCAACTTCATCAATAATACCTTCTGAAGTCCATTCTTCACCACCATTTGTACCTACTATTCCTCACCAACCTATCATCTCCCATTCATCACCTACTAGTCCTGGTCCTTCATCCATTCTTCATCCACATCTTAACCCCTCCCAACTTACAACTATGGCAAATAGATATGCTCCTCTTATTTTACCTGCCCAACATGGTGCTATGCCAACAGACTACCAAAGTAAAATTGTTCAATTTGATGGAACAGGACATTACACTACACAACGACATGTCAACAAGATAACAGATTACTTTGAGTTGCATGAAATTGACACAGATAATGTTCAAATGAGACTCTTTGCCCAGACTTTAGCTGGCGATGTTAGGAAATGGTTTAGAGGATTGCCTGTTAATAGTATTGATAGTTTAGAAGCATTTCATCAACAAATTTTGAATAGATGGGAAAAAAAAAATAATCCCTTGCAAATCCTTTCAGAATATGAAAATATTAGAAGGGGACCTAATGAGACTGTTCAAGATTACTACACCAGATTCAATAGTATATATAACACCATCCCAGTTAACCTTAGACCCCCGCCTGACTTAGCATTAATAAGGTTCCTTGATGGTTTTGACACAGATATGGCATACCCCCCAACATTAGAAGAAATGAAAAGTGTATCTATTAGTGTTGAAGCTAATCTGTTAGCTAAAAGGGCTAGAGTTAGAAATGAAAAAAGAGGAACTACTAAGGATGAAACTTCACCATCAGACACTAAAATAGATAGTTTAGCCAAAAGTATGGAAAGACTAATGGATAGAATAGATAACATAGATAGGAAACCCCAATGGGATAACCAACAAGCACCTCCAATTAGAAGCCTGAATTTTAGAAGAAACCAAAATCAAAACATTGGGAAAAATGGACCAGAGCAGAGCATTAGACCTCCTTTTCGAGAAAATTATGCAGAAACATCCCATCCTGAAGATCCAGAACAAGACACACAAATTAACCTAATGGGAATAAATGATGAGGATACTATTTTTCTAACCCAAGATGAGTAAGAACTACATATGCTGCAACAATTACAAATCCAATTTGGAGAGTCATTTGATAAAAAGCAGGGATATGATTCTGCCATTTTTGAAGTACATAAAAAATATAATCTAAGAAGCAGAAAGAATGTTGATGTGCCTGACCAAGCCAAGAAAACAGTACAAAGTCAACCCAATAAAATAAAAGCAACCCCTATTTCAAAGATCCTTCAAATTCTCCCTAAGCAGAACCCAAATCCTTCTGACCCCACCATTGTAGATATAACATCTAATCAACCTTCTGCTGATCAACCATTCGCTTCGATTCCACCTAAGGAACCAGTGGACAAAGCTTAGAACACCAGATCTGAAAATCCACATAAGGAGATCCCCAATAAAGGAAAAGAAGACAAGTGTACTCAAATTACTGCTTCAAAAATTCAAAACCTTCAAACAGAAAAAGTTTCATCACCATTCAATCTGGGAGTAGAGATATCAAAGCTAAAGATTTCAATTCCTTTAACATAACTAATCAATAATGAAACTTACAAATCACAGATAAACCAGACCTTAAACATTGCTGAAAATGAGGATTCTGTCAACTTGTTTGATGACCAACCAGAACTCATATTTGGTCGAAATGTTAATGGAAAACCATTAGAAGGAGGAGTTCCACCTTTTTACATTAGCCTTAGTATCCATGATAAAATTCTGCATAATGAAATGTTGGATTCTGGGGCATCTCACAACTTAATGCCCAAATCATTAATGGAGAAATTAAACCTAAACATTACAAGGCCTTACAAACACTTATTCTCATTTGACTCCAGTTAAGTAAAGTGTTGAAGATTGATCAAAGACCTGTGTGTTACTTTAGTCCAATATCTTGCCAAAACCATCCTTATGGATATTGTAGTTGCTGACATCCCACCAAAGTATGGCATGAAGTTATCCAAATCATGGGGAGCCAAACTACAGGTATCCTGACAACTAGATATGTCATATGCAACAATCTTTGTTTTTGGACAACCTAAGAAACTATACCGAGAAACCTTAATGAAATATAAGGTAAGTAGTCAGGATCGGCCTCAAAACATTCCCATCTACTCCATACACTCAGATATCGATTCTTTTATCCTGTATAACACTGATGAAACACAAGAAGAAATTTAAAACAGTACTGATATAGAACCAAAAGAAATTGCAGTTTCTACACAAAATAAAACTAATCAAACCACGGAACTTTTCAATGAACAAGATGGTCAAATTGTTGTAAGTGATGAAAATTTTGTTGCACCGGATAGTGAAAATTATGAGCATGAGATATTATGGCATCTATAATTTGATGGGTCAGTCAATTTTTTAGGAGCAGGAGTAGGAGTGTGGATATATAATTTGGAGAATAATCACTCAAAAGACCATGCATATAGATTGAATTTTAAATGTACCAACTGTTTAGTCAATTTAGTGTTATCTAAATTGCTAGTATTAATTGTCAACCCGGGGCTCGTAAACTGATGAAGTGTGGTGCACTATATGTGCTTAGTTAACCTCTTTCTTACTTCGTTGTTTTATAAAGTTATAATGTTCAACTCTTCCTAACCTTCTGCTTTCAACATATAGTACTATGTTAAGCACGATTAAGAATAAGTCCAAAAAGTAATCAAGCTCTAAAGTGACAAGTAAGAAAAACCACTTTAAAGACCAGTTATAATGTTCAACTCTTCCTAACTCCCTGCTTCAACATACCATACTATGTAAACACGATTAAGAAGTAGTTAGAAATAAGTCTAGAAAATAATCAAACTTTAAACTTGCAAGGAAAGAGCTTGAAAGAAATAACTTGAAATGAAACTGAAAGCAAAGAACTTGAAATGACTTGAAAGTAGATGACCACATTCTAATGGCATTAGTCTCTATTCATATTGCTGCAAATAAAAGAAAATAAGAAAATCACTTCAAGGATTGTTGTTAGTGATGATCTCCTTCTAACTCCCTGCTTCTACCGCCATTGCATAAAACACGATTAGAAGGTAGCTGAAGACAAATCCAAGAATTGATAAAAACTCTAATCTACTCTATTTGACAAATTGTAACACTACTAAGCCTTTTCCATCATACTGCTTCCTACATATGTGATTATGTGTAACAAGTGGAAAAAGTGTTAGTATCACAAGCCAAGTCTACTCAAATACAAGTTGCAATTAATCAATGTTCTGTTCTCTTGAAAAATAAGCCATTCATGATAAAGAGAGCATAAATTAGTTAGCATCCAACTTGTAAAACTATACTAAAACTATTCTAGAAAAACAGAGTAAAGAGGGCAGCACTATGAATAAGACAACTGCAACTACCATTAGATATTAAAGAAAATACAACACACAATCCCGGGAGAAAATAAAATGCAATAATTCAAACTGTACAAGGCAGGGGCCCCCTTCTACCTATAAAA
>APFE030737567.1:185447-214731 GCA_000404065.3 Pinus taeda
GTACATTGTAAAAGAGGTTTCTTATTAAAGAAGAAAGAGACGAATTGCAGCAGGTGGTTTTCACCCACATTGGGTTTCCACCTTATATCATGGTGTTCATGTGTGTGTCTTTTGTGTGATGTTCTGTTCTGTTATATTGCACCTGTTAATTGTTGATATGGTTAATAATTTTTTTATGCATCTACTAAAGATTAAGTTAACTGAATTATAAGATCTCTGGATATACGCAAGTTGCATTAGACACAGTAGCGTGTACACGCGGGTTAACTTAATTGAAGTAGCGTATATGTTTCTGAGTATGAAATTGGAAAGTTTTTACTGATCTGATAATACTGATTCCCCCCCCCCCCCTCTCAGTATTATTTACAACAATAAGGATTTATAGTTGCCAGCTTGCACCATATAAACTACCCGAGTACCTCCCCATGAGGTTATTTTCTCTAGAGTACTATAGGCAAATAATGAACTCTAATGAGATAAAAAATTTCTCGGCCAAGAGGAGATCTCAATTCAGAGTAAAAAACTAGTTAGGCCCCTTCATCTACAATTCTAGAGAGGCGGGGAAGGACGCAGACCAAATTTTGTAGCAAATGAAGTTCTAGCAGAGTTTCATGTGGAGGTATGACCCACAAGAATTCATGACCAGATTGAGAAAAAAGGCCAAGTTGGGACCTTATATCAACCACCCCATACCAGAGATAGAAGCATATGCCAATAAATCTGAGTGGTTGGAGAATAATCTTATAGATATAGATAGTACAAAGGTAGACATTGAAAATACCTTGATTGATTTAGAGAAGGAGCTTGATGAGAGCTCATTTCTGCAGGTACCGGAATAGCAAGAAGACATCATGAGTACCCCTCTGATCATGCAGACTCCCCAAAATGAAAAAATAAATCCTAAGAGGAACACAGAGGTAGCTTCCACTTCAGGCATGGATATATCTAATGTACAATGTGATACTAGTCACAGCAAAAGGCAAAGGCTCAATCCTGTTTTTGAACAGGAAGATACAGAAGGATCAACATAGGTGACAAAAACTGATTTGGACAGAAGCAAGGGCACAACTCCATCTGGGGAGACACGGGAACCATCCACATCACAAACTAAGATGTTGGAAAGGCAACTAAGTGTGGAAGTTTCTTCATTCAGTAGGCTTGTTGACAAAGACCAAGACATAAAGGACATATGTAAAGAAATCAAAATAAGGAATGAGAAGATCAAAGCTCAGACATATGCTCAATATCTAAAAATCACTCCCACAAATCAAACAAGGCTATTGTCAGCCTTTGACATCAAGGAGGGAAAGCTTCAAATGTCCTTTATCAAGCCTGCAACACAGCAACCCAAGACATCATCAGACTTCAAGAGGGTTGACTTTGAAGTATTGGTAAAGTATATTCATCCCATAGACCAAATAGAATTGCCTAAACAGGCTAGAGAGATGATATACTCCACCCTTACAGGTAAATCCATAGCTGCCCATCAGCTACAGAACTCATTGAATAATATCTCCGCACAATTTCGGTTGGAGAAGGCCTCCTCATAGGCCAAGGATACCAGAATTAAATCTTTGGAAGACTTAGTTATTGAGTTGGGACATGATCCCAAAGATATTAAAGCTACATAGCAGCTCATAAAGAATAAAAACGATGATATTGTTGCACTTAAGAAGCAATTAAAAATACCTCAGCTGCAACATCCTCAAACACTTGAAGTCATAGAGAGCCAAACCAAGCATGAAGCATTGATAGACTTGGTCCTAAAACTTAATGATAAGTTAAGGGAGATAGAGAAGGAATTAGACACTTTAATTCAATTGAAGCAAAGTGATATTGCCACTACATCGGCAGATGTCATCCCAACAGTATCTATAGCAGTCCCTTCCACACTAGCACCTACAGCTCCACCTGCCACAGCATTGTCAGTCACAGCAGAATCTACATCAGCAGCAGGTACATTAGGAGAAGAGGCAAACAAAATAATCATATCCATGCATGAAATGCCTATTCAAGCTACAAAAATGAACAGAATGAAAGAAAAGGTGGCAAGTTTAGAAAATGAATACAAACTTGCCCAAATTATGCAAAAGGAAGAGGCACAAAAGGCCAATAGAATGAGTGAAAGAGTCAAAGCTATGGAGAAAGACCTAACATTGGAGAAACCCCTTGGACAAGCCAAGGAACTGTTATGAGCCAATATCATTGACTCCGTCAAGCATATTTGGCCATTTATTCAAGTTGTTTTTGAGTAGATAGAATTGATAAAGATAGCTACATAAGCTATCCAAAAATTCAAGGAGGAATTAGGAGACATGCCTGAGGATTCCAATAGACTCATCCACTTCCTCAACAGCAAAAATAGGTATAAGCTTCATGAGCTAGATATAGAAGACAGAACTGGAACCATTTTGGAAATAAGGAATGTCCTTTCCAAAAGAAACCTAACGCTAAACTAGGAAGAAAAGTGCCAGAACATGCAGGTAGCCATTGATAGATTCATCACTAAATTCCAAATTTTGAGGGAGAAAGGATTTCCCAATCCATTGGTCATTCATGACAAACATATGACACAATAGGACTATGATAAGAGACTCAAGCAGTTAGCTAAAGAACAAGCTAGCACTTCAACAATAAAAGCACTGCCAACGGGAAAAGTTTTGTATAATACATTTGAGAACTTGCTTTTTCTCCAAAATGAGATAAAACACTTGTTCATCACCAAGCCTAATTTTTCCAAGTATACCAAGGCCAATGAGATATATAGGCGAATGATGAATGTAAAGTTACCTGATAATTTATGGTGGGAAACAATGACTCATTTACTATAAAAGAACAGCCAGGTAAATAGATGAAAATAGGTCAACATGCCTAAGTGTATCAATGTCAAAGAGTATCAGGTGAAAGTTAAAAGTTAAAGAAGATTCCAATGTAAAAGACCACAACAACAAGCTAACATAAACGGATACAAACCAAACTATAAAGGCTAGTAGCACCACAATAAAAGGGACAACATGAAAACAGTTCAATAGCTATCTCTATCTTCTTTCAAGAAGATATTTGTATTTCCTAGATTAAATCTCTAGTTTGAGATATTTTGTGATAACTTTTTGTATAAATACTCCACAATTCGAAGTATGTATTTTTGGATTATTATACATTTCTATAGACCTTTTTGATCAAAAGATTGTAAAGCTATTGTATCACTGATTGGACTAGCAAGCTGGATTAATGAATAAAGACAAGACATTTCACAGGATTCATGTGTAGAGCGAAGTGTAGACAAGTATTTTCTCCTGTGTTGTTATATTTCTTAAAGTTTTTCCACAATCTTTAATGTATATCTGAAATCTGAATGCTATAATATGGAATGTTGTCTCAGAATTTGCTTCTTTGCACTCTATTTTAACTATTATGCATTTAAATGTTTTCTGCTAATTATCTAAGTTAAGGAATTCTTGATTGCTCCTTAGTTTAGATTGTCTTCCTGTAATATATAGCAAAGGATTCTTAGTTGCCCTTTGTTTCTGATTATCCTATGTTCCTCGTTTTGATCCTAGTCTGAGAATTCTTAATTTCTCTCTCACTTAGTTAAGACCATTTCACCCATCTCGCCCAAAGACCTGCATTGTACTCTGCTAGCTTACCCTTTGAACACTCCCTTTAGTGAGTTAATTCTAGTTCTGCTACCCTTCTTTTGACTACATTGCCCAATGGTCCAAAGACATCATTCTATCCATCTGTTATAAGGATTCCACCATCCAATCTTCAATACAAATCAAACACCCCTTGAACCTTCATAACTAGCCTAAAATCTTAGCAAACAAAGCTAAATCATATAGAGAGAACCCTCTCTGAGCCATAGGCTGGCTAAAGCCTATACTTAAAAGTTGGTTTGTGGTTACCTCGGTCCTTTCCTTCTTCTGAAAACTTATAGGGAAAAGTTCTGAGTGATAACTTAGTGGCGACCATACTGGGGAATCGAATCCTCAGTCCAAATAAAGCTTTAAGAAAATCCTAAATTTTCATTTTAAGCCTCTTAAAGTCATTTGTTAGAAGTTCCTTGAAAAATATCACAAAAACATTTTAAAAGTTTGGAATTATGGCTTGCAGGAAGACTCATTTTACTAGGGCTAATCCAGACCCAAACCCTACCCCAGTAGTTGATAATCCTAACCTAATTTCAAGAAAATCCGAAAAAGAAGAAAGTTTAGTTAGCCAGACACCATTAGTTAAAGCTAATTCATGTCCTTATGAGTGGTTATTTTTAGAAGAACTTCCCTTTGATGTGCGCTTTAAAAATTCATTGTTTAGAACTAAATCCCAAAATGCATTCAGTGAGATTGTTCTAGATCCTGAATTTATCACAGGCCTTGAAGTTCAACAAGCCAACAAATCCATTGATGAATATATTCTGGAATATCCACAATCATCCATTAATACTTCCACAACCCCTGAGCTTTTTGAACAATCATCCATTACTTTGAGTTCACCTTTGTTCCCTTCAACTTCATCAATAATACCATCTGAAGTCCATTCTTCACCACCATTTGTACCTACTCTTCCTCACCAACCTATCATCTCCCATTCATCACCTACTAGTCCTGGTTCTTCATCCATTCTTCATCCACATCTTAACCCCTCCCAACTTACAGCCATGGAAAATAGATATGCTCCTCTTGTTTTACCTACCCAACTTGGTGCTATGCCAGCAAACTACAAAGTAAAATTATTCAATTTGATGGCACAGGACATTACACTGCACAACAACATGTCAACACGATAACAGATTACTTTGAGTTGCACAAAATTGACACAAATAATGTTCAAATGAGACTCTTTGCCCAAAATTTAGCTCACGATGTTAGGAAATGGTTTAGAGAATTTCCTGTTAATAGTAATAATATTTTAGAAGCATTTCATCAACAATTTTTGAACAGATGGGAAAATAAAAAGAATCCCTTGCAAATCCTTTCAGAATATGAAAATATTAGAAGGGGGCATAATGAGATTGTTCAACATTATTGCACCAAATTCAATAGTATATATAACTCCATCCTAGTTAACCTTAGACCCCCACCTGACTTAGCATTAATAAAGTTCCCTGATGGTTTTGACACAGATATGGCATACCAACTTAGGGAAAGAAATCCCCCAACATTAGAAGAAATGCAAAGTGTAGCTGTTAATGTTGAAGCTAATTTGTTAGCTAAAATGGCTAGAGTTAGAAATGAAAAAAGAGGAACTGCTAAGGATGAAACTTCACCATCAGACATTAAAATAGATAGTTTAACCAAAAGTATGGAAAGACTAATGGATAGAATAGATCAAATAGAAAGGAAACCCCAATGGGCTAACCAACAAGCAACTCCAGTTAGAAAACCAAATTTTATAAAAAACCAAAATCAAAACATTGGGAAAAATGGACTGGATCAGAACATTAGACCTCCTTTTCAAGAAACTTATGTAGAAACATCCCATCCTGAAGATCCAGAACAAGACACACAAATTAACCTAATGGGAATAAATTATGAGGATACAGTTTTTCTAACCCAAGCTGAGCAAGAACTGCGTATGCTACAACAATTACAAATCCAATCTGGAGAGTCATTTGATTACAAAAAGGGATATGATTCTACCATTTTTGAAGTACATAAACAGTATAATCTAAGAAGCAGAAAGAATGTTGATGTCCCTGACCAAACCAAGAAAGCAGTACAAAGTCAACCCAAGAAAATAAAAGCAGCCCCTATTTCAAAGATCCTGCAAATTCTACATAGGCAGAACCCAAATCCTTCTGACCCCACCATTGTAGATATAACCTTTGATCAACCTTCTGTTGATCAACCATCCACTTCGATTCCACCTAAGGAACTAGTGGAAAAAGCTCAGAACACCAGATCTGAAAATCCACATAAGGAGATCCCTAATAAAGGAAAAGAAGACAAGTCTACTCAAATTCCTGCTTCAAAAACTCAAAACCTTCAAACAGAAAAGGTTTCTTCACCATTCAATCTGGGAGTAGAGATATCAAAGCTAAAGATTTCAGTTCCTTTAACAGAACTAATCAATAATGAAACTTACAAATCACAGATACATCAGACCTTAAACATTGCTGAAAATGAGGATTTTGTCAACTTGTTTGATGACCAACCAGAACTCAAATTTGGTCCATATGTTAATGGAAAACCATTAGAAGGAGGAGTTCCACCTTTTTACATTAGCCTTAGTACCCATGATAAAATTCTGCACAATGCAATGTTGGATTCTGGGGCCTCTCACAACTCAATTCCCAAATTAGTAATGGAGATAATAAACCTAGACATTACAAGGCCTTACAAACACTTATTCTCATTTGACTCCAGTCAAGTAAAGTGTCTAGGATTTATCAAAGACCTGTGTGTTACTTTAGTCCAATATCCTGCCAAAACCATCCTTATGGATATTGTAGTTGCTAACATCCCACCAAAGTATGGCATGCTGTTATCCAGATCATGGGGAGCCAAACTACAGGGATCCTTACAACTAGATATGTCATATGCAACAATCTTTGTTTTTGGACAACCTAAGAAACTATACCAAGAAACATTAATGAAATATATGGTAAGTAGCCAAGATGGGCCTCAAAATTTCCCATCTACTCCATACACTTAGATATCGATTCTTTTATCCTATATAATGCTGATCAAACACAAGAAGAAA
This sequence comes from Pinus taeda, assembly GCA_000404065.3. Lineage (NCBI taxonomy): Eukaryota > Viridiplantae > Streptophyta > Pinopsida > Pinales > Pinaceae > Pinus > Pinus taeda. Next base: position 192,150 of record APFE030737567.1, read on the forward strand.
TTTTAGATAGTACTGATACTGAACCAAAATAAATTGCAGTTTCTACACAAAACTAACCAAACTATAGAACTTTTCAATGAACAAGATGGTCAAATTGCTGTAAGTGATGAAAAGTTTTGTTGCACCAGATAGTGAAAATTATGAGCATGAGATATTATGGCATCTAGAATTTGATGGGTCAGTCAATAAGTTAGGAGCAGGAACAGGAGTATGGATATATAATTTGGAAATAATCACTCAGAAGGCCATGCACATAGATTGAATTCTAAATGTACCAATAATATGGCCGAGTATGAAGCATTATTTTTAGGTCTTAAGTTAGTTTGGAATTTAGGAGCTAAAAGAGTTTATGTCATGGGAGACTCTGAACTAATCATAAAACATATAGATTTTGTATATATGACAAAGGACCCTAGATTAATTTGTTATAGAGGAACTATTGTAGAAATACTTAACACTTTCCTAGAAACAAAGCTTGCAGTAATCCCTAGAAAACACAATATGCAAGCCCATGGTTTAGCAATGTTTGCTAGCACTTGAAAATTATCCTTCCAACCTAACCATCAATACATTACTGAAGTAAGGCACAGACCTACAATTCTAGACAATTTGAAGAATTGACAAATATTTTCTAATGACAGATAGATAAATAAATTTTTAATTTCAGAAGAAGAATTTGTAAATAACAATATAGATACTAATACATCCATAGATCCTGACTCTAAGGATAAGATAGAAATAAACGAGATAGAAGGTGATGAAATAGATATATTTAACCCAACTAAATTTATGAAATCAGATGTAGATAACTTAGAGAAAATTGAGATTGATGAAATAATCAGTGAAGAAACCGAAGTAATTAATCTCAAGGATAACTTCTTACCAAACGGATTAACCTGTTTGGAAGATTTATTTGATTCAAATGATGTTCCTAGGAAACCCAAATGGAACCATTAAGGTCTGATATAGAGGAACGTAATATAGGCACCAATGAAAATTCTAAACTAACCAAACTTTCAAAATCATTACCTCCAACTGAAAAAAGGTAAAATACATTAAGTTGTTGAAAGAATTTCAGGATGTTTTTGCTTGGAGTTATGAGGACCTCAAATTCTATGACACCAACATCATCCAGCACACAATTACTATTAAAGAAATTCAAAATCCTTTCAAACAAAAACTTAGAAGGATCAATCCTGTCTTATTACCTGCAATTGAAAAATAAATTCAGAGGATGTATGATGCCAAAATAATTGCACCAAATAGATTTTCTGATTGGGTCTCAAACTTGGTGCCAACTAGAAAGAAAACCGATGAGATCAGACTCTATGTGCATCTCCGAAACCTCAACAAAGTGTCACTAAAAGACAATTACCCTCTCCCCAAAATGGATAACATTTTACAAAGGGTAGTTGGATCAACCAGAATCTCATTGTTGGAAGGGTTTTCAAGCTGCAATCAAATCTTGGTTCATCCAGATGACCAACCCAAAACTACCTTTACTACTCCTTGGGACACATTTATGTATGTGAAAATGCCTTTTGGACTAATGAATGTAGGAGCCACTGTCCAGAGGGCTATGTATATAGCCTTTTCAAAAGAAATTCATGGTTTCCTTGTGATATATCTAGATGATATTATTGTATTTTCAAAATCTAACAATCAACATTTGGATCATCTAAGACAATTTTTTATTAAATGCAGGAAATTTGGAATCTCCTTGAACCCCAAGAAGTCTTTGTTTGGGTTAGGAGAAGGAAATTTGTTAGCTCACATAATTTAAAAAGATGGTATAAGAATAGACCCTGCGAGAATTGAAGCCATCTTGTGAATACAACACCTAAGGAACATTAGAGAGTTACAAGATTTTTTAGGAAAAAATAATTTTCTTAGAAGATTTATATCTAAGCTGGAAGAATAAATTAGATCACTAAACAATATGCTAAAAAAATATTCAACCATAAAATGGACGGTTCAGGCTAAACAATCCTTTGAATACATTAAACTGACCTTAACTAAAACACGTGTGTTAATCAGTCCTAAATTTGACAGAGATTTCATCTTGTTTTCCATTGCTTTTGAGCACACAATTGTTGCAGTTCTACTGCAGAAAAATGACCAGGGCTATGAACAACCCATTTCTTTCTTTAGCAAGGCCCTGAGAGATGCCCCCCTGAAATACAATATAATGGAAAAACAAGCATTGGCTTTAGTCAAAGCCATTAAGGACTTCAGGGTATACATCTTATATTCTCATATAGTAGCCTACGTTCCAAATTTAGTAGTCAAAGACATCCTAACTCAGGATGGTCCTGATGGAAAGAGGGGAAGTGGATTGCTACAATTTTAGAGTATGATATAGAAATCAAACCTTCTAAGTTAATCAAGACCCAAGGTTTAGCCAAGCTCATGGCTGAATTGAACCATCAGGCCTTGGATATAAACTTTATTGCAGCAATAGATAATGAAGAGGAGATGGCGACTCCACTAATCAGCCAGGCCTTTATTAAATCACCTTGGTATGCTAATATTATTTATGTTTTACAGAACTTACAAGCTCCTCCTGAATTATCTAGGACTAAAAGCAGGTTTTTAATGATGAAATCCTTGAAATTTTGTATATTAGACAATGCTCTGTTTTGGAGAGATCATGAAGGTATTCATCTTAATTGCTTATTAAAAAATGAATCTCACAAATTTTTGCAAGAGTTTCATGCAGGTGACTATGGAGGACGCCTTTACTGGAATACCACTACAGATAAAATGCTTAGAACTAGTTTCTACTAGCCTACCTTGTTTGCTGATGTCAAAAAATATGTGACCTCCTGTCACAAATGTCAAATTTTTGAGGGGAAGAGAAAGCTTTTACCTTTACCCCTCAAGCCAATCTCTGCTAAAATACCTTTTCAACAATGGGGTTTAGACTTCATTGGTGAAATTCACCCACCCTCCTCTACCCAACACAAATGGATCCTCATAGCCACGACTACTTCACAAAATGGATAGAGCACATACCTTCAAGGCAAGCCACAGACGCTGTTATCATAACCTTCCTTGAAACCAATATTCTATCAAGATTTGGATGTCCAACTAAGCTCATTACTAATAATGCAGCAGCCTTTAAATCCAAAATAATGATAGATTTCTACAATAAGTATCATATCACCTTGGGCCATTCTACAACCTATTACCCTCAAGGAAATGGACTGGCAGAATCCTCAAACAAAATCCTGGTAAACATCATCAAGAAGTTACTATAGGACAATAAGAAAACTTGGAATAAGAAGCTAGTCAATGCCTTATGGGTAGATAGACTGACTACTAAGAAATCAATTGGTACTTCTCCCTATCAACTAGTTTATGGGATGGAAGTTGTCTTTCCATCCTCTTTGGGAGTACCAATAATGAAGATACTTCAAGAATTGTAGGTTGAACCGAATAGTATCCAAAGAAGAATCAATTAGACCATTCATCTACAACTAACCATGGAAGAAGTCTACATCAGGTCTCAAGACGTGCAGGAAAGGGTTAAAAAGATTTTTGATAAGAGAACCACGGCTGAAGATTTCTACCTTGGTGACAAGGTGCTCAAGTGGGATTAAGGGAGGGAAGACAAAGGTAAACATGGGAAATTTGATTTCATATGGAAAGGTCCCTATATCATTTATGCTTACAGAGGAAATAATGCTTTCTTCCTAAGAGAAATTGATGGTACAGAAGCAGAAGGTGGGCTTGTGAATGGTCAGATGCTAAAACACTACTTTGAACCTAGTTACTAATTTTCATTTCCAATTTGTACATATTCTATTCTCAAAAGTCTAGTTTGGATTGGATGGTGATTTTTGAAGTTGAAGCCCGAAGAGAAGGCCCTAAGCTTTGAAAGATTTACTATCATAAGTATCAATAATGCAGATCCATAGAGGAACATTTTGGAAGGTAACATCAACATCAATTCAAAGGCCACTGATCTTGAAAGTTCTTGACATTTCACTAGAAAATTCCATCCCCAAGTGGAGCCACTATTAGGTTCCTATACCAATAGGGGTCATAATTTTGAATGACTAACGTTAAGCCTTGTAATATTGTACATACCTTTGCTTCTGCAAATGTTTTCCATATTAAAAAATTAAAGAAATGTAAAGAGGGTATGTCCTAAAAGAATAATCAAAGGACAAAAAGAATAAGAAAATGTCAAAAAATGAAAATATATGAACCCCAAAAAGAAAAAGAGACCACGAAAGTGTGCAAGTCAAAATGCCACTACTATTGACTTTTATGCATAATAACGATTATGTGAAGCTTTTTATTCATGCCATAATCCATGGTAATCAAACTGTTTAATCTTGGTTATACCATGCTTTGAATTTTATGTTTATAGTTAGAGAATAAAATCTAACCAAACAGTTTAATCTTGGCAGATCATTAGATAGGTAGGGAAAATAAAAAGAGCTCATCAGTTTAATCTGAGCCTTTGGATGATATAAGGTTAGAATTAGATAGTCTGCTTTGTAAAAGAAAAGGATTGGTAAGGGTTTTCTATCCTAAATGCACCCAAATAAAATGAAGAAAAGATGGTAGGGTGAGTAAATGGGTAAGTAGAAGAAAGGTTGAAGAGATATCAAGTGATTACACAAAAGCACTTATGTCATGTTTAAATAAATTTTTCAAATGTGCATAAGAAGTAAACAAAGCAAGGACAATGGTTTACAACTTGGTTTATTTAACATCCCCTTAGTGATCTCACCCCTCTACTTACTAATTTCCCATAAATAAGTTCTAAAACGTTAAATCCTACAAGTCAAAGAGGCTCAGAGCATTTCTCTAACTTTTGGAGGCACCGGACCCTCGGCTTAATGACTTATGGACACAAGTGCTAGAATCCCCTTCATGAAAATTCATCTCCCTTCATTTCCCCTCATTAGTCTAATAAAACCCTTTTCCTAAGGTTAAACTTCATTTACCTAGGAAAAGTAAACCCCCCCCCACAATTAAACATATTTCATCCAGAAAAACCCACAAAAGAATTTTATCCTTAGTATTGAATGTATGTAAAGTGCACAAATGTTACATGTTACATTATGCTTAAAGGACATTACCCACTCCGCTCATTCATTACATATTAATTTATGATTTTATTGTATAAATCCCCTATAATTACCTATTTCCCGTATATTAATTAAACCCCTTAATTAAATATCCTAACCCTTAGTTTTAATAAAAACTATATAAATTGCCCATATCCCGATACAATCCCACTTAGTTTACCTAATCCTAGTAAACTTAAGTTAATCCCATCATTAACCTCACTTGATTCCCTAATCTCGTGATTAAAGCCCTGCCCAATCACTTAACCTAGGATTAATTCCTAAACTAACCCCATACCACCAAAAACTAAAGCTAGGGGCCTCCCAAACTCCCATTCATTTCCTCTACGCATCTTCTCCGCCTGACTACCGTCAGATCACAAGCACCCAAATCTAATGGCCTATAGCCATATCAGCCAAACCCAATCGCCGACCTTTACCCGCCCCATAAGGTGGTTTTCCCCGACCCCCCCACTGCTACGTGTCGCACTCTAAAGCACATCAGGTGACCCCTCCTAAACAACACCCGCACCACAAAAGCAATGCGATGACCAACCAATACCACTTCCTCGCTTAACCAAAAAAACCGCCAACTGTTCATTCATAAATTAACCCACCAAAAATAATCATTTTTATATAAAAGGCCGCGAAGCCCTCTTTTCGCACTTTTCACTCATTTTTTCTCTGTAAAATCTAAAAACCATTGGGACTCCTGCAAATGCCAAACTTGCCACAGACCTCCAAATTCGCACTAGAAGACGCTGCAAACAACCCAACTGACTTCTTAGTCCATAACAAAACCATACAAACCTCTGCAGTGGTCATGAGCCATCAACTTGAAGCCAATTCGCCCAATTCTAGGTATTTCATCATAGAATACCACTCCCTGTTCAAAATTGGAAAAGTTCAGCCTGTCAAGCATTTTCATTAAGTAAAATTAATTAAAAAAAATCTTAAATTTAAAAACCTATGGCCAAACCCTCTAATAACTTTCCAATTTCCATTCAAATCCTTTGAATAAACCACTAGCACCTAATTCAAATCCACAAGAACTAAATAATGGTTGCCCCTGTTGTCTGACTTGTGACAACTGCACATTTAGACTTGGACCACCTTCCCCTGGCTGACAGGGACTTACAAATTAAAGATACAAGTGCCTCAGAGCTCTTACTCAAAATTCATTGCTTGAGCAAAGATAGATACCTGAACCATTCAGATGATATTGGCCTTTGGGAGTCCAATTTACCCAGATATCAGTTCCCCCAAGTACATATCTTCCTAGAAATTGTCCATATGTGCCATGCATGCTATGTCCCTAGCCATAGAACCATCATGTCTCATGACCAAAAGGTTTTGTTTACTATCACAGCTGAATCCATCAATGAAATGCTACATTTCTGACCAACACCAAACCTAACCCCTCTCTCAATTGGAGATCTGATAGACTAGTACACCAAGCTAAGTCCATCAAGATTGGCCCAGTTACTCCAAACTTTCATTGTAGAAGAAAAACACGTTCCTAAAGATCCCCCTCCATATATGTCAGCTATTTTCTCTACAAGGGGCAAGCATATTGTGACCATGATATCATGTATTTTGGTCTACACTATAATTCAATACATTGATGAGCTTATACTTGCCTTCATGTCCATTTACGCCCCAGGACAGCCTCCTGCAACCATGTATGATTATGCCCAATTTATAGCTGATAGAATGCATGAGCAGTTTACTAGAATGAGAAATGAGAGAGTATTCAAATACTCATCTATATTATATCACCTATTTTTGTATTATCATTTGGATAGGTTTCCTTTCACTCTCCAAAAGCTTGATACCAAAGGCCAACCCAAGTCTGTCATTTTTTGGACCTCACTATTCCACAAATTTCGATCGCCATACACCTATTCAGATTTCATAGATTCCTTTGTCCATCCAGTCATGGTTGTGTTGAAAGGAAGCCCTCCACCTAAGATAAGTCCAAAAATAAAAAGATTCCTCCAGTTGTCCAATCAAACCAAAGTGGGAGATTGGTATCTTTACCAAAACCAGATAGAGATAAGGATGTATGGTTGCCCTCTTGCACCATATAAACTACCCAAGTACCTCCCCATAAGGTTATTTTCTCTAAATTACTATAGGCAAATAATGAACTCTGATGAAATAAATTTTGTCTTGGCCAAGAAGAGATCTCAATTCAGATTAAAAAACTAGTTAGGCCCCTTCATCTGCAATTCTAGAGAGGCAGGGAAGGAAGCAGAGAAAATTTTGCAGCAAATGAAGTTCCAGCAAAGTTTCATGCGGAGGTATGACCCAGAAGAATTCATGACTATATTGAGAAAAAAGGCCAAGTTGGGACCTTATATCCACCACCCATACCAAAGATAGAAGCATATACCAATCAATCTAAGTGGTTGGAGAACACTCTTATAGATATAGATAGTATGTCAAAGGTAGACATTGAAAATACCTTGATTGATTTAGAGAAGGAGCTTGATGAGAGCTCATTTCAAGAAGACATCATGACTACCCCTCTGAACATGCAGACTCCCCGAAATGAATAAAGAAATCCTAAGAGGAACAGAGAGGGAGCTTCCACTTCAGGCATGGATATATCTAATGTACAGTGTGAAACCAGTAACATCAAAAGGCAAAGGCTCAATCATGTTTCTAAACAGGAAGATACAGAAGGATCAGCATAGGTGACCAACATTGATTTGGATAGAAGCAAGGGTACAACCCGATCTGGGGAGACACAATCACCATCCACATCACAAACTTAGATGTTGGAAAGGAAACTAAGTGTGTAAGTGTCTTCATTCAGTAGGCTTGTTGACAAAGACCAAGACATAAAGGACAGATATAAAGAAATCAAAATGAGGAATGAGAAGATTAAAGCTCGGACATATGCTCAATATCTAAAAATCACTCCCACAAATAAAACAAGGTTGATGTCAGCCTTTGAAATCAAGGAGGGAAATCTTCAAATGTCCTTTATCAAGCCTACAACACAGCAGCCCAAGACATCGTCAGACTTCAAGAGGGTTGACTTTGAAGTATTGGTAAGGGATATTCATCCCATTGACCAAATATAACTGCATAAACATGCTAGAGAGATGATATACTCCACCCTTATAGGTAAATCCATAGTTGCCCATCAGCTACATAACTTATTGAATAATATCTCAGCCCAGTTTCAGTTAGAGAATGCCTCCTCACAGACCAAGGGTACTAGGATTAAGTCTTTGGAAGACTTAGTTATTGAGTTGGGACATGATCCCAAAGATATTAAAGCTATAGAGAAGCTCATAAAGAAGAAAAATGATGATATTTTTTCACTTAAGAAGAAATTAAAAATACCCCAGGTTCAACATCCTCAAACACTTGAAGTCATAGAGAGCCAAACCAGACATGAAGAGTTGATGGACTTGGTCCTAAAACTTAATGATTAGTTAAGGGAGACAGAGAAGGAATTAGACACTTTAATTCATTTGAAGCAAAGTGATATTTCCACTACAAATGCAGATGTCATCCCAACAGTATCTACAGCAGTCCCTTCCACACTAGCAACTTCACTAGCACCTACAGCTCCACTTGCCACAACATTGCCAGTGACAGTAGAATCTACATCAGCAGGTACATTAGGAGAAGAGGCAAACAAATTAATCAGAGCCATGAATGAAATGTATATTCAAGCTACAGAAATGAACAGACTAAAAGAAAATGTGGAAGGTTTAGAAAATGACTGCAAACTTGCCCAAATTATGCAAAAGGAAGAGGCACAAAAGGCCAATAGAATGAGTGAAAGAAGCAAAGCTATGGAGAAAGACCTAACATTGGAGAAACCCCTTGGAAAAGCCAAGGAACTATTATGGGCCAATATCATTGACTCTGTCAAGGATATTTGGCCATCTATTCAAGTTGTTTTTGAGCAAACAGAATTGATAAAGATAGCTACGGAAGCTATCCAAAAAGGCAAGGAGGAATTAGGAGACATGCCTGAGGATGCCAATAGACTCATCCACTTCCTCAACAACAAAAATAGGTATGAGTTTCATGAGCTGGATATAGAAGACAGAACTGGATCCATTTTGAAAATAAGGAAGGTCCTTTACAAAAGAAAACTAATGCTAAACTTGGAAGAAAAGTGCCAGAACATGCAGGTAGCCATTGATAGATTCATGGATAAATTCCAAATTTTGAGGGAGAAATGATTGCCCAATCCATTGGTCATTTATGACACAAGAGGACTATGAAAAGAGACTCAGGAAGTTAGCTAAAGAACAAGCTAGCACTTCAGCAATAAAAGCACTACCAACGGGCAAAGTTTTGTATAATACATTTGAGAAGTTGTTTTTTCTCCAAAATGAGATAAAACACTTGTTCATCACCAAGCCCAACTTTTCCAAGTATACCGAGGCCGATAAGATATATAGGCGAATGATGAATGTAAAGTAACTTGATAATAAATGGTGGGAAACAATGACTGATTTACTATAAGAAATTTACAGTAAAAAGGTTATTGTATAGTAAAATAAGAACAGCTAGGTAAATAGATGAAAACAGGTCAACACGCCGAAATGTATCAGTGTCAAAGAGTATCAAGTGAAATTTAAAAGTTAAAGAAGATTCCAGTGTAAAATAACACAATAGCAAGCCAGCATAAACGGCTACAAACCAAACTATAAGGGCCAGCAACACCACAATAAAAGGGACAACATGAAAACAATTCAATAGTTGTCTCTATTTTCTTGCAAGAATATATTTGTATTTCCTAGATTAAATCTCAAGTTAGTTTGAGATATTTTGTAATACCTTTTTGTATAAATACTCCACAATTCGAAGTATGTAGGTGTGGATTCTTAGACATTTCTATAGACCTTTTTGATCAAAAGACCGTAAAGTTATTGTATCATTGACTAGACCAGCAAGCTAGATTAATGAATAAAGACAAGACATTTCACAGGATTCATGTGTAGAGAAAAGTGAAGACAAGTATTTTCTCTTGTGTTGTTATCTTTCTTAAACTTTTTCCACAATATTTAATGTATGTCTGAAATCTTAATGCTATAATATGGAATGATATCTCAGAATTTGCTTCATTGCACTCTATTTTAACTATTATGCATTTAAATGTTTTCTGCTAATTATCTAAGTTAAGGAATTCTTGATTGATCCTTGTTTAGATTGTCTTCCTGTAATATATAGCAAAGGATTCTTAATTTCCCTTTGTTTCTGATTATCTTATGTTCCTTGTTTTGATCCTAGTCTAAGAATTCTTAATTTCTCTCTCACCCTGGTTAAGATCATTTCACCCATCTGGCCCAAATACCGACACTGTACTCTGCTATCTTGCCCTTTGAACACTCCCTTTAGTGAGTTAATTCTATTTTTGTTGCCCTTCTTTTAACTCCATAGCCCAATGGTCCAAAGACATCATTCTATCCATCTTATATAAGGATTCCACCATCCAATCTTCAATACAAATCAAACACCCCCTGAACCTTCAAAACTAGCCTAAAAGCTCAGGAAACAAAGCTAAATATTATGGAGAGAGCCCTCTCTGAGCCATATGTTGGCTAGAGCCTATGCTTAAAAGTTGGTTTGCGGTTACCTCGGTCCTTTCCTTCTTCTGAAAACTTCTAGGGAAAAGTTCTGAGTGATAACAGGACTAATCCACAAGGAATGGAACTTCGTATGATTTCCTTTGTCTTCATGGGTTTTGTCCCATTTCAAGACTAAGTCACCCACATCAAAGTTAGTGTTCTCTGCAAACTTCCTATCAAACCATCTCTTGATATGGTTTTGGTGGAGTGTGAATTTTTATTTTTCTTTCATCCATTCTTCCTACAACTTGTGAAGTGTATCCATCCTACGTTGAACTAATAGACATGGCTTGCCTTGATATTCTTGGACAATTGGAGAGTAGGAAAGTAGATGTTTGGTGGGAGGATGGTTTCTTTCCCATAAACCAAGAAGTATGGCGAAGTGTTTAGAGAGGTTTCGGGTGTTACACGGTCAGCCCATAGGGCATTTTTCAAAGTAGAGTTTTAGTTTTGTTGCTTAGAGTAAATGGTCTTCTTAAGAATGTAGATAATGTTTTTATTTGTAGATTTGGCGATACCATTTCCCTATGGGTAGTAGTTACCTGAGTGTTTAAGAAAGATACCATATTTCAATGCAAAACCACACAGATTTAAAGATGAAAAGTAAGTTGCATTGTAAAAAACAAGTTATACCAGAAAACCAAATTGTGAGATGATGTTCTGTTGAAGGAAGCTGATGACTTCCTGGTCATTCACTTTCTGAAGCAGAATTGCTTATGTCCACCACATGAAGTAATCTGTAGCTAACAATATGTAGTGGTGTTGCTTCGATGAATATGGGAAGATTTCCCCAATGATGTTTAAGCCTCACTATTGAAATGGTTCACTCACTGCAACAGGGTGTAGTGGGGCTGCTGAACTTCACGTTCTGTCGGCATATCATTGACATACCGGGAACTTGCGATCATAAACATGTGCATCCTCGAATAATGTGGTCCAGTAGAAACCGACACGGATAACTTTGTGAGCAATGGTGTTTCCCGCAAAGTGACCCTCAACTAGTCCATCATGAAGATCATGCAAGACCTTCTCTAAGTCATATGCCTCCAGGCACCTGAGAAAAATTTCGTTGTTGTGCTTTTTGTAAAGAACTCTATGCAACAATTGATAAGGTAAATCTTTAAGATAGAGTACCCTCTTTTGCCTCATGGAGAAGTGAGAGGGTATGGTGCCATTCTCAAGGTATTGTCGCACATATTCGTACCAAGAATCTCCGTATGAAGTGGGCAGTGCTTGCTTTACATCATACATCTTGATTTCTTGCTCCCAACTAGAGAGCTCTTGTTCTTTCTCCTATGGATAGACTGCTTCAGCTATGAGTCTACAGATACCATAACCCTTGACAGTGTGAACTAGATTTATGTCAAGGTCATACTCTTGTAAGATTTCCATCCAATTTGCACGTTTTTCCACCCATGCTCTTGTTGTACAAGCAGTGATCGGACTGTTGGGTGTGGCACAATGACTATGCAATGGTTCTTCAGCGTGTAGGGTCTGAAGTTTTTCACCGCTTTGTATACTATGTATGCTTGTTTTTCGATGGTGGGGTAGTTGAGTTAAGGTCCATACATTCTTTCACTCATGAAGGATATGGGACGTTCATTGTTCTACTCATCCTTTTGAGTGAGTACTACAACAAGCGAAGTGTCAGAGGTGAAGGTGTATAGCAATAAATCCTTGTTAAAGTCTGTGCTGTAAAGTGTAGGTGCATCTTTTATAGACTGCTCGATACACGTGAATACATTTTTTTCCTTCTTACCTAAGTTGTAGACTACATCCTTCTTGATCATGTCGTGTGTCTGCGCATAATCCGAGATGAACTTCCGAAGGAAGTTGATCTTTCCTAAGAAGGACTGCATGGCTTTCTTGTTGGCTAGGTGAGGAATCTGTGTGATCATCCTAACTCGGTCTGGATCAACCTTGATCCCACTCCTGGAAATGATGTACCCAAGGAGGTTCCCCTCAAACACTGCAAATATGATCTTCTTTGGATTCAAGGATATCCCATATTTTTGCATCGCTCGAATATCTTCTTCAGATGGCATATGTGGTCTGACCATTTTCTAGAAAATACTGCCACATCATCAAGGTAAACCACTATGCATTGTATGATGAGTCCATGGAAGGTGATGTTCATGGAATGCTGAAAGGTTGTGCCTACATTCACAAGCCCAAATGGAATTCTTCTGTAAGAGATCGTGCCCACTTGGTATGGAAAGTAGTTTTCAATCTATTAGGTTCCGTTACCAGAACCTGGTTGTATCCCGAAAAACCATCCAGTAGAGAAAACATTTTTTCTCTAGTTATTGTCTGTATCTTCAACTTGTCCTGACGATGAACCACATTGGTTGGTTCGAAACGCGTCGACAAAAGTCTTTCTTATGTGATTTACGCTGAAGCTCTCCTTATAAGAATATGTTCCATCAACGACACGGGGTAGTTATCTTTTTCCGAGGTGCTATTCAGATTTCAGAAATCAACGCATAAGAAAATCCCCCTAGATTTCTTACATACAGGAACTAAGTTAGAAACCCACGTAGAATGACGAACTCTATAAATGATCCAAGAATCCAATAGCTTAGTCAGTTCCTTCTGTATGAGGTGTTCAAGTGACAGATGTACTTTTATCAACTTCTGTTGAAATGGCTTGACCCCTTCTTTGATTGGAATCACATGTTGTATTATTTGCATGTCATATGTTTTTAGATCATCATATGTCCATACAAACACATCCTTGTACTATTTAAAGAAGCAAAAATAGGCTTGCCACTCCTGCGATGTGTAACATGTATCGAGATTGACAAATTTTGGATCTTGTTATTCCCATGTTGATCTATTCATGCATCATGGTGGAGCTATGGGTTTTTTTGTTCCTTGGCCCTTGGAAATACTTCTACAAGTCATAGATAATTTTGAGAGATACCACACCCTTGGGGATGAAGTTACCTTTATTGTCATCGGCTACAGCTTGCAAATACTTCTCGTTCTCATCTTCATCAACCATTGTGTCCTTGAAGACATCAGCGTTGGACATGAAGTGAAGTATCTGTTGATCATCATCAAAAATGTGTAAATTAGTTATGTTATTAGGGATAGAAGGCTTATAAAAAAAATTCAATAGTAAACCTATCCCTAAGCGATGTCATCCTAGAAGTTGCGTTAGCTAAGGAATCGACAGCTACATTACGCATTCTTGTCACAACACTGATATTGAAATCTTGGAAGTTAGAGATCAGTTGCAATACCCCTTGTTGATAAATTTTGAGATGAGGTGAAAAACAGTGTATGGTGTTGTGTACCTGTCTTACCATGATTTCTAAATCACCTACCACTTTGAGCGCAGCAACATTGAGGCTAATGGCTTTATGCAAGCCCAATACGAGTGCTTCATATTTAGCAGTGTTGTTCATGCACTATAACTCCAAGCAACTTGAGATCAAGTGGTTCCTATGCATTGGGTCTATCAAGACACACCCAGCTCCAGAGCCATCCTGTGTTTTTGATCCATCAAAATACATGGTCCACAACTCGTCTGTACATGGACCGCTAGATGCGCTAGTACTACTACTACTAATGCTACTAGTGTTACAATGTGTTGTACATGTTTCATTTCCATCAGTTGGGAAAGAAAGGAGACCCAACTGCGTGTCTGGTGGGGCTAGAGCTAATTGTGTGAGATAACACCCCAGTTGTGTTTCCAAGAGGCAGTTGTCGAACATGAGTTCCGCGAAGTCCAATGGTTCATTCTCACCATAGATGGGAGTGACATTATGTTTCATGTATCTCTCCGATAGCACCTAGATCTAATTTATTTTTCCCTCGCATGGAAGCCATAAGTGTGACCAGTCCATGGTGAAGTATCCATTCAACTTGTTGGACTAGTCTCTCCTAAGTAGTAAATCATATGCTTCCGTTATGTCCACAATGAAAATGTTGATGCATTGGTGAACTCAATCGTCATGAGATAACTAGATGATCACATCCTACAGTTCATCAATGGCTGGTATGCATGTTAGATCTAGTTGGATGATCTCGACAGATGTCTTGCTCCATTGCACATCGATCCTCTTGGCAATGGAGAGTGGCATGATGTTAACTGATGCGCCGGAGTCAACCAAATAGTTGTGAACATTGCAGTTAAATATTTCAAATGAGAGCAAGAATGGAGGGAAAAGAGAGTTTTCTTCTTCCATTTGAAGTGTGTTTAGCACAGTTTTGAGTAGACTGCTTGCTCCCTTTCTGGTAGAGGTTGTGTTGTCTGTGGATGTTTACCCCAATGCGTGCATCAAAATATCTCGCTGACCCTTTATCTTTGCTAACTCAAACAAAGATATGTTTGAAAAAGTTTTCTTCATATGTTCAACAATATTGTAGTCAAGATCAAGTAAACTCATTGAGGTTTCTGGGGTTAGACTCATGTTTGTACCATCCGATGGAGTGTTCTAGAGTTTTCTACTCATGGATGTACTCTTGTCTACAACTATCTTCCTAGGCTTGCTTTTTTGTTTTCTTCTTTGGAACAGCTAGTGGATTAACCTTCCTCGTCATTTTAAGCCTTTCTTGCACCTCCCTAATAGTAAGGGGATCCCCTTGACTTCTAAGATTGTATCGACCAGATTTCTTTGGGGTTTTCTTCTTGGTGTTCATTTTTTGTGTTGCGCAGGTGCATGTTGATCCCCTGCCCAACACTTTTTGCTTCATCAAATGCAACATCTTCTTCTTCATATTCATCTTCTAATTGGCTCTGCCCATTTTTTCCCATGTTTCTCATACCGTTGTACATCGAGTGTGTAACTCAGTTCGAATCGGGACAAGTCCTTTCTGAGTGATGGTCTTTATGGAATGAGAAAAAAATGGGTTTTTGCACATTTCCATCTGGAACACTAAGTTGGAGCTCTCCGCAGGTTTAGTCAAGTAGCTACTGCTGCCTGATGACATGCTCCTCTTGGGTTGTCTGGGAGGCCGACTGCTGGTAGATGTCTCGATTGTTCGTTGCTTCTGTTCAGACA
Organism: Pinus taeda; assembly: GCA_000404065.3. Classification (NCBI taxonomy): domain Eukaryota; kingdom Viridiplantae; phylum Streptophyta; class Pinopsida; order Pinales; family Pinaceae; genus Pinus; species Pinus taeda. Next base: position 207,846 of record APFE030737567.1, read on the forward strand.
CTTTTGTAGTCAAGTTCTTGACAAGACGAGTAAGGGTTTCAATTTCACTTGCTTCATTGTCTTTCCCCTTACTCATAGTAGCTTGGGGCCTCCTGCTCGCATATTTGGAGTCCTTCATTGGTTCATCATCCTTGATGACTCCAATCACGTGCAGGTCCTTTTCCACAATGATCATCTCTTTTCAATTTTCAAGTAAAGTTGGTTTCGCATCCCACTTGACAAACTACACAATGTTGGTCGGAAGTGTAGACATGTAGTAGTTGACAGTGATGGAGTCATGAGGTTTTTTGTCTGCTGCAAACTTATTCAAGATGCATGAAAACCTCTAGTTAAAGTATTTCACATTATCTTTCGACTCCATCTTGAAACTACCTAACTCTTTAAGCAACATGGCAAGGGTCTTGTCATTAACAAATTTTTCCAAAAACATTCTCTTGAACATACCCCAATTCTGGATGGAGTTGATAGGAAGGCTATGATACCATACCATTGCCCGACCATCCAAGGTACACGGAAACAATCTACATGCAACGTCTTCATAACGTACCTCGAGTTTCTGGAGATGCAGGTAGAATGTGTCCAAGTGGTCTTTTTCCTTCACTATTTTGTCAGGGTCAAACTTTGTCAACATCCTCTCCGAACAATTTGGAATCTTATAAAAAACACCTAGGAGAGCCAATAGACCTTGAGTCATCCATTCCAAGTTTTGGTCAGCCATGTCTTCTTCTTCGTCCTCCTCCTCTTCTTTAGAATCTGATTGTTCCACCTCTGAGTCGGTGGGTTCGTCTTCACCTCCACCTCCTTCGTTGCCTTCCCCTCCAATCCTCTACTAGATCCTAAGCCCGAGATCATAAGGGTGTACTATTCTCCTTATCAGAAGAATAGAGGGTTTTCTGAATTCACAACAAATTCTATTAGACCTTCGAGAGTGAAAATAATTGCTTCTTCCGCTGATGAGACAAAAACTCATGTGGGAGTGGTCTTTGGCTTATTTGATGTGTATGGAAGATTTTGTACTCTTGGGATCAATCTAACTGCTTTGGAAAACTGACAAGTCATGGGATGGACAAAGAAGAGGTGTTGATATGAAATTTCATGCTCACATCTGGGAGGTGAGGATTGACAAAAATTTGGGTTGCACGTAGGAGAGAGGGAGTGAAAATTACTACCTTGATGAGATGATTAATGAATGGGGGTGAGAGGACATTCAACCTTAAACTACTAGAGGGCCTCCTTCTAGCGCCAAAAATGTTGACGATGTTGGGCGCGCCAACATTTAGGGGATCTCCCCAGTATGAAGTCCCAACTAGACCTCACACCATTTGGTGTAGGAGTACCATCCAGTATGATGGCCCAATTTCCATTATCTTAAAGATATGTCTTAGCTCTTGCTTGTCAACACATGAGAGTGGTTCACTTAGTCTTCAAACAGTGAGGTTCGTGTGCCTAGTGAGTGTTTAATGTAACTTTTGTCTAAGTTATTTTACTTTAGAGGGAGAGGGTGAAAGTGAGTCTCAAGTTGAGAGGGAATAGTCCCAAATTAGGTAGAGACACACAACACAGCAGGATCTATGCAGATTCCGACAGAGTAGTCCACATGGATGCAACAATCAAAAACACAAAGTGAATAGATAGCACATACAACACCCAGCAGAGTAGTCCACACAAGTGTGACGGGTGTTATAACAAGTTTAGAAGAATGAGTTTATATAGTTTCCGGTGGAGTAGTCCACATGGGCGAGACAATGCTAACAATTGATATAACACATTTCCAACAATGTATGCACTAAAACAACTGAAATAGTTCAACTATCTTACTACAGGTTAAAGCAACATGCATTACAAGCATCCAAAGAATGGTCTTACAAATGAATACAATACATGTGTGAAAATGTGCTAGCATGTTAACAAGCTTCTAAATTAAGTGAAAGTTCCAAGACACATCCATACACCATACATTACTAACCCCAGTAGTGGGGCATTGGGGCCATTGCTCGCTCCTCAAAGAAAATACTACAGACTCTCAAGGTTATCTGGGAGGAGCCAAGGTGAAAAGTCCTTTGCATGTACAAATTAGGGGTATATATAGCCAAGGGTGAACTTGACCCTTGTGACTCTTCAAATTCCCTCGTGACTGTTTGACTTACATGACTCTTCAACTCACATGACTCTTTAACTCACATGACTCTTCAACTTCATACGTGGGTCTCTTGGACTTCTACATTACATTAAATTTATTGCAACATGTATGGCCCATAGTAGTGTTGTGGACAAGATGACTCATGATATGACTCAACATGACACCGCTGGTATGTTTATGCTGATGGTGGTATCCATGTCGAGCTGACGTGCTACTAAGTAGTGAGTGTACTCTTGGTGTCTCATAGCTTCACCTCCGCATGACAAGGTGTGCAGAGTCTTCGACGATCTTGATGTTCGCTTGATGTTGCATGTGCATGTGTCCCCTTCGCTGGTACCTGGTATGCTTCATGTGTTCATCCATACGCAAACAAGTATCCTAGCATGCGCTCCTTTTTCATCATGTTCGTCATCACGCCATGTCTCATTCATGTACTTGTTTCTACAATCGCTCATGAAGAGACAAAATCAAACCCAAAAATACCCTAGTTTACCATGATGCATAATCCTCCATTTTTGGGTGCAAGTGACCAGGAGAGAGGACAAGGCTCTAAAGCTACGTGGAGCACATTTCAGGTCGGGATGCAAGGCTCGGGGGCACTGTTGGGAAAAAATGTACAGAGGTAACTAAGAGGCTGGGTTGAGAAGTCAGGGACAACAATAACATCTACGAGATATGGCTCATCTGGGAGGCATAATTGCATAGTTTTTCCGAGGAAGGAAGCACGGGAAACATCAGGCACTGTCATCGAAAATTACGCAGTTTTCCAGAGGAGGTCAAGATCGGGCTACTAGATCCTGTTGGTCAGAATTGCGCATTTCTGGGAGGTATTCAAGAAGGACATGAATGGGTAGTTTCCAAGTTGAGCGAGGTTTTGGGAAGCAGGTGGACTTTCAATGAAAACTGTGCAACTTTCAGGAGGAGTGGAGAGCAGGCCAATAGGGGGACTTCCTGACGAAACTACGCAATTTTCTCGGATAGTGCAGTGACAGGAAGCGGGTGCTTGTCCCTCATGTCTACACAATTTCCTTAGGCCATGTAGGCAGACTAGCTGGATAACTTTTGCACAGTTTGGGAGATGAGTGCAACCCTATGTCACTACTCAAGTCAAATTCTTTGGTTGACCAACGGGAGCCTTGATGGACAAGCTTGCGGGGAGCACAGACTGAGATGGATTCTTGGGAAAATCATGCATTGTTCTGGGAAACAGTCAACCAGGTGGATTCTAGAATTGCGCAGTGTAGACTGCCTAGAGGGCAATCTCAAGCTCTATGCAGTTCTAGGCAACACTGCTTGGTCGTTAAGGGATGAGACTACGCAATGCAACTCAGTGGAGGTTCGGTTGATGGAGGGTGGTCCAGTCAACATATCTTCAGAAAAATGGTTAATTGTGTGAGCGAGTGAACTCATGTATACATGACCTTGCGAACACACACTCAACATGACTCGATGACAAGAAACCTCAAACCACAAGACAATATATTCTTAGTGTGATTAACTAAAGGGTGAGAGTGACAAGTGTAACACTTGAGATAGATCATTGAACGACCGTGATGAAATGTGTGCGGCATTGTCTACAACTTTATGTGTGAGTGCAATAGATGTTTACATAGTGAACAGAACTCATACACACAAAGAAATACCTTCAACATAGTCAAAACAAGACGTAAGCATGACATTGCAACCAACATGCTAAAAGACGATCGGTGATCGGTCAATAAAAGAGGGTATAAATACTCAACAAGAGCTCATGGGATGAGCTCAAGTGTTTGCAATCATCAAGGAAAAACCAAGGATGGCTCTGAAATTAGATGCATGACAAAATTTTGGAGGTTGTTGCAACCACCACAATAGGTTTCTTATGCTTCAGATATACCATAGTAAAACGAGAAAAATCTACAATAAAAAGATATTTAAGATCCAAAATAGAAAACAACAATAGAAATCCATTATAATAACCCAATATGGAAAGACTTTTATATGAATAATAATATTTATTAGTAAAACCTGGTGAAGGAGGTCTACAAAAGGGTCTACAAATCCCCCTCTGTGGGATGGGTCCTTTGATGTCCTTCACGCTTCAATGATCGGTTCTCTCTCTCAATATGTGAAAAACCCAAAACAGGATGTAGAACTCAAGTGGGATCTGAAATGCAAGAAGACTATAGTGGTGACAATAATAATGATCATGGTGAAGAATGAACGGAAAACCCTCTTATTTATAACAAAGTATTGGGTTGATCTCAAAAGTGGAAAAAATTAAAATAATATTAACCAAATCAAGACTAACTGTTAGAAATACTTTATTATCTTTTTTGGAAAAGGAAAAGATATTCAAAGTGATCAAATGTCTTTATTTAAAAATTATTAACAAATAAAATGATTTATTAATTATTTCACGAGGATTAAGAATGTTTTGAAATTGAAATAATTAGTAAATAAATATTTAACAATTATTCTAACAATAGAATTAAGGAATAATAAATAAATAGTGATTTACTTAATTATTCCTAGGTGATTTAGCTAAATGTGACAAAGAATAATTATTCAATAATTATTCCTAGAGAATATTAAATAAATAATGATTTATTCAATTATTCTCATGGGGTTTTTTAATTTTAATTACAAATCATTTAATAAAAATGGTTTATTAAATTATTTCCCATGGTGAAAGTGATTTTACTATGGTAAAATTAATCCTACATGGTGTATTTCGATCTGCCTAGTTAGAAATGGCTAGGTGATCATTTTTTGGTGATAATAGATTTCTCCCTAACATATGAGTGTTAGAAGAAAATCATATGACCGAAATTTTTTGTAGGTTACACTTCCACAAGACACCAAAGGGGAGTGAGAGAGAGAAAGAGAGAGATACAATTGAAGAAATGCAAGGAAGGACAGAGGATTGGAGGGGGAGAGACCTACTAAAATGATAGAAGTATCCTTTTATTTTGGAGTACATGATCTCAAATGAGGTAGGGGATCCATACCCATACCCACCAAGATAACTGAATACAAAGAATAATGGTGAGCCTAGCAATGTGGGTCTGAGTAATAAAGTACATGATACATGGTATGCTAGCATCAATGGGCTAGGAAATAATACAATGAATTCCATATAGATACTATGCCTAGAAAGGCATAGGCCAGGACATAAAAGAATAACATCTAATTACATGATACATAATGCCCCTCAAGCTCACATGGTGAGTGGGAATCACAACTAAAGAAGATTTGTTGAACTAGAAAGGGCTTTGAAGATATGAAAGGATCATCTGAAGGAGACAAGCATGTTGTGGGCATTGCAATCGGCTAAAATCGAACCCATCAAATCTGTGGAATTGCATCTGAGGTTGGATTAACATCTGCAGACATTTAGGCATGTGAGGGGCTACCTAAAGATTCACCCCCTCATGAGGTATGGAACATCTCACACACACCCGGGAATCACTAGTACAATCATTTTGATCACCAGATCATCAAGTGTACGATTATCAATCGTGCGATAATGAGATGGCACCGAGCAAGTGAGAAACAAACAAGTCAAATGGAAATGATAGTTCCATTTTCTTGATCCGAGGCACCAAACAAAGATGAAGGCTATAACCAAGGTACCCCACCATCTAGACCACACTTCTGGAATAAATGTGTTGAAGTCGACAGAAGAGGGCATACCAGAGTTAAGGCAATGGAGAATCCTCAACAAAGGCACGAGGGATCATAGTAAAGTGAGTAATGGGCTTACACCAAGGATAATGATGGAAGGAAACAAGATGAGTGGCATACTGATGACTTCCCTTGTCAGAGCATAATATGCATGGTTGACCTGGTAGCAACTGACTCTATTCCAAAGGGGAAGGTCAATTACTCAGGCGAGGGCTTTTTAAAGATGGAGCAGTGTAGCTGGAGGCCAAATATGAGTATGAAGGGATTAATTTGACACAAACATGGATGATATATAGTGACACGAATCAAGGGGACTCAAAATAAACTCTATAAATGAAAGTGTTTTGGAGGTAAATCCCCTCTGCAGACAGAGGCGATCCCACTAGCCTAAATGGGGTCTAGCAAAACTCAAACAACGCTAACACGCAGGTTCCTAATTGCATATTAAATACTGATGATGAGGGCCTACCTCGAATCCAATGCTAGTACTTGTAGAAGAGTCGTCACTCCCATTCTTTCGCTCCGGCTGGTCACAATCCCCACGATCCTCATGAACGGACACCTGCACATGCAAAGAACGACACAAATACAAGCATAAAATCCAAGAGATGCAACTATATATCAGTCAGAAAGGATATAAATCAAACATCATTATAAAGACAATAAGAGTGGAACCATAATGATAGTCGTCTATTATTATTGATAAATAAAGAAGAATACAACCATAGTTCTGACATCAAAGCCTCCTTTGGCTGGGTGATCAGCAACACATGCCTTGCAAAGCTTGTTGGGAATGGAGAACAAGCCTCTATCTCCTTGGTTACTTGGACAAGAATCTTCTCATTTAAGATTTAGCCTTATGGTGATGAAGAAGGCCTCTTGTAGCATGAGCTTAGCAATTCTCAGACTTTGGGACTTAGAATTTGGAGCTTGGAGAGTAGAATTACTAACTAGCTTGTGAAAGGCAAAAAGACAAGCTTATATAGATAGAGGGGAAGGAGTTAGGATTTCCACAATATTCATGGGGTTGGCTTTATCACTAAGAAGCTTCCATGAGAAGGTGGCAAACAACTTCCCTTC
>APFE030737581.1:0-12632 GCA_000404065.3 Pinus taeda
CTTCTTCAATAAAGTCCTCTATATTCTCACTATCAATATCAAAATAGTAGACAACATAGACCACCTTTCTTAGCACTATTTTACAATAATTTATCTTTTATTTTGAAATGCTTTTTTATTACTAAATTTATATATTGAAATAAGCTTAACTACTAAAAGTAAAAAAACATAAGCCAAAAGGCTGTAAAGAAATCAAGTATTTTATGAAGTGAGTGAGGTCTAATCTTGGGCATTTGTACCTACTATGGTTGGAGGTTTCAAACCACATTGTAGATGGCCTTCTATGTAAGTTAGCTAAGCATCGAGATGGACACAACAATAGAAATGGTGGCATTGAACCTACTAAATTTTATTAAAAAAAGGATGGTGTTTTTGTAGTCCTCATGATATTCCTTCAAGACCCTACCCAGAAGTGTCTTCATTTTCCAGTGGAGGATATGAGAGTTAAGATATTGGCTCTTTCTTCCCCTGGTATCCCTAGGATCTAGAACCCAATTGGCTACTTCTTCCTCGATTTCCAAATCAGAGTAAGCTTGGAGGTGTTTAGTGGTCAAGGCTTCTAGTTGATATAATTCCTCTTGGATTTTCAGAGGGGTTGTGGAATGGAAAATAGATACAACATTTTGTGCTTGGGATTGAGGTTGTAGTCGACCTTGAGGGCCTTTGCCACCAGACCCCCAACAATAATGCATCCTATGGAAATGCATGGTGTGCTAGTTCACAACAACCCAGAGTGATGATGACCACTAGAAAACAAAGAAACCAATAATACAATAATACAAAATATGAATTAACAAGGTTTCCTAGTAAATACTTAGCTTCCAAGTAGGTCTAGAGTGGATTTAAGTGAGATGAGACAAAAAATTAATAAAGATGGAGAGACTCTGAGTACAATTCGACAGCCACAAGAAACAAAAAATGCCAACACCAGTGCACACAACCAAGGGACTATAACGAATATGAACCAACATCCACTATATAAAAGCTGTCAAACTAAAAGTGTTGAAGGTTTGTATAGGTTGGACTTAGAAAAAATTATCAAGTAATGGTCATTCTACGAAGCTTGTAAATGCTTTATGTTGAGGAATCACCTTTGTTAGTCATTACCCTCCCCTACTTGAGTTTCCATCGTAGTAGCCACCAACATTATATGGGTTACCTCCTCATCCACCATTTTCCTACTCCTCTCATGGATATTTGGCACTAGATGCATGCATTGAGGGCCAACGTCCTGAAAGGCAGGACCACCATGTAATATGAAACTCTCATAACCATGGCCATAGGATAGACCTTTCCCCTAAACTAAAGTCGAATCACCAAAATAACTACATATTGTGGGGCCATGACAGTTAGAATTAACCTCCACAAAGCATGTGTTGGGGGGGAAATATCCCACCAGCGATGGGGGAATGTCATAGGCACAATAGAAGAATATGGAGTCGAGGTAACCCAACTAGGAGGTCGTTGATAGAGAACAAGTTTCCATATTATTATGAAGGGAATGAATACAAGTTAACATGTATGGTTACATGAGTTGGGACAACCACACCCTCCCCCAATATTTTATAATGCTCTTGACCGGTAGATAACATCAAAATGCAAGAAAATACCAGATAAATAATGCCATAAATGAGATAAGATGAAGATATTTATTATGAGTAGAAGAATATAACATTCACTTGTCTCTTTGAGGGGGAAACTTCTAGAAAAGCAGAACTTAAATACAAAATAATTGACAAGACTTCCCTTGTTAGCTTTGACTATATAGTTTCATGAGATCCAAAACCATAACTACTCATGGTCACTTGAATAATGTGAGTTGACCACTTTGTTTATTACATATGACCTGTTTATTCATCATCCTTAACTAAACTATCTAATTTTGGTCTGTTTTTTATAATGAGGCTCAATGACTTATTATCATCACTAATGTGGTTAACTGCTTATGAGCTTTATTTAGGAAACTAATGAATCATGAATCTTACAGGGACCTTTGGGCCTATTACATTAATAAATGGGTTAGGGTCACACCCTAACATGCCCTCCCCCTTTAGAAGTAACCTTGTACTCAAGGTTGGAGCTACGGAAATTGTTGGAGAATAGTTGTCGGTAACTATGTCACATATTTTGGTAAGGTGTGTTTCCACTAAATAAGGAATTCCTTGATAGTGCAACTGAATATGAATTTCCTATGAATCCAGTGCCAGTTCTGGTCAAATCCCGAGAGAACCTTCCTCATCCAATTAAGGAAGTATGGTTTAAACCTTGCAATTTTGTCCCGCACTTTCTTGAGGTAAGAGAGATGGAAGATTGGGTGGACTTGTGAAGTGGCTATCTAGGCCGATTTGTAGGTGATTGAGCCAATACGTTGAATCACCATATAAGGCCCATCAAATTTTTGAGTTAATTTTTGGAAGCCCTTTCCTTTAAGAGATGTCTACTTATAAGGTTGGAGTCAAAGAAACACTTGGTCACCCACTTTAAAATACCTTTCAGAGTAATGTTGGTCAACATGTTACTTCATTCAGTTTTGAGCTTTATGGATATTCAAAAGAGTGAGAGTGGTGGTGCAATGGCTAATCCACTACTCTACAACTTGGAATATTTTGGAAGATAATAAGTTGGTGAAGGTGGGAGTTGGTCATACACCACCTCATATAGTGTCATCTTGGTTTCTTCATGATAATTAGTATTATACCACCATTTTTCTAAAGGTAACCATTGTGCCCATTGATGTTGTTTTTCCGAAGAAAAGAACCTCAGGTACATCTCCAAACATTTGTTTGACCATATGTTTGGGGGTGAGGGTGATTTTTGTACTCATTTGGAGCTACGTGCCATGTAGCTTGAATAGATCTTGCCAAAATTTTCTAGTGAAGGTGGGATCTCGATCAGACACAATAGAAGTAGGCATGCCACACAATTTTAAAATTTGATTGACGAATACTTGATCCATTAATGTCGGAGTGAATGGGTGTGGAAGGGCACACAAATGAGTGTATTTGGAGAGACAATCAACTGCCACCATGATAACTTACTTTTTTCTTGATTTAGGGAGACATCCATCAATATAAAAGTAGGTAGCGACAAGGGTTTTAGGGTTCCTAGTGTCTTAAATTTTCCCCTTTATTGCATTGGAAGACATCACATTCAACTATAAATGTAAGAATGTCCTATTTCATCCCGGCCCAACATAAGAAATGGCATGCATGAGAATAACCTTTTTAAAATATGGAATAGTCTACAATAGGTGAGGAGTGTAGCTCCACTAAAATGTTGGGTTTAAGTGTGGAGTGAGGGGATAAAATCATATGATCCTTACATCAAATAATATCTTCCTCCTATGTATGACTGACTGGGGTTTAGGATTCCCTTGTAACCTTTTGATTATTTGGGAAAGAGATGGATAAGTAAACCATTCATGGCATGCCTCCTCAATCTAATATTTTTAGGTTCCTATAATAATAGTGTATTCCCCTTATTGTTATTGTTAAGTATCCCCCATATTTTTATTGTTGTGCCCCATAGAAGCCCATTATTGTTATTGTTGTGCCCTTACATTATTATTGTTATGTAGGCTTTGATTATATTGTGACCCCTTAGACTTCTATATATATAAAGGAGGTTTCTTCATTTGTATCATCCTAGAATTGTTCCTTTAATTAATATAAAGGAGATTTCCCTCTCTAAGAGGATAATTTTCAAGTCGTTGATCTATCATTTCTTCTATTTTGTGAGTTGGTTGCATAATAATTGGTATCAGAGCTTTGGATTCTAGGGTTTTGCTTCTTCAAAGAGGACATCTTGGAATTTTCGTTATCATTTTTTTTCTATGAGGCTTCAGAAGCTGAAATTTAAACCACGTGGATCAGAAATATTGTTCAACTTCATGTATGAAATTTAGATCTTGGTTCAATATACTTTCGGAGATATGATCCAAGGAAGTTTCAGTTTTTGCAGGCTCTAGAATTTAATCTCAAACAAGAGACCTAGGGAAAATCATCATAACTTTCTCTCCAAGCATTGGATTTGAATTTCGTAAAATGTGGTTGAAAGTAAATGGAATGTAGTTTTGTTTTATCTTTTTTTGCTGAAGCAAGAGACTTCCCTTCTATTTCAATATCCAAAAAAATATAGTTACAGCATTTACAAAAAGCAATTATGCTTTAATGACCCAGGAAATCCATTCATTCTGATTTGAAATGATCTTCCCCTCAGCAAGGGAAAAGTTAACCTTACAAAATTAATTCCTAGGATGGATAAAAGGAAGTTAGACCGAAAGGAATACACTGAAAACTCCTATTACAAGGTTTCGTAAGGTGTGAAAGTACTGTAGGCCCCACCAAGTTGCACCCCCAAATCCAACCGCTGACTCCCATAGCAAAATCGGACGGCACGAAACACTATCGCAACCCTTATCTGCACGAAGGATAGGGTGCAATGGGAGGTGGTATTTTTGACCATCCCTTGCCACGTGTCAGGAGCCCATTGGAATCGCTCCCACAATTCCTATACCAATTTCCACTTCGAAGCCCAATGAGCAACCGGAAACCACTATGTGTCTGGTATTCCCCCCCCGTAAGCGAAATGAAAGAAAATGTCTGCCTTCCAAAAGAACCAACCATTCTGCTCTCGTACAAACACCTCGGAACAAGTTTCTGAGACTGTCACGGACTGAGAAAAGGACTCAGTGCTACAAATCGAAGAAGTAAGGAGATAGGGCAACTCACTCCCCAGTGAAGAGTGACTGGTTTGTGCATGCCCTTCATCTAGGAACCAACTGAAGTACCGCAAATGAACGTGCATAGAAACCTTCATTCTGAACTATTTACTCTTTCCCAGTAATTGAAAATCTCTATGTCCACTGCCGCTTGTTCATTGCAGAGAGCTTTGAAACTGCTCTGAGGTATCTCCTGCCACATCAGCTCAATTCTGTACTTTGAATTTTTCACACCTTGATTCGCCAGAGTATCCGCGAGCTTATTGGCTTTTCTTCAAACATGATTAAAACTTACATTTCGAAGACTAGGAAGATGATTTTGAATTCTCTGATACACCTGAATTAGCCTCCAGTGTTTCGAGACCTTCTCTGGCACTGTTCCACAATTGATTCTCTTGACCGCATTGATAGCGATCTCTGAATCTGCTTCAACACTGACATTGGAACAATATGTCAGTTTCAGAAGCTCTAAATAATGTTCCAAAGCCATTAATTCAGCCATATTGTTGGTGGTTATCCCTAAATGGCAATGGAAAACAAATATGATGTTTCCATCTTCATCTCTTAAAACACCTCCATAACCTGTTGTTCTAGAGTTGCCCTTTGAAGCACCATCAATATTACATTTTAGGTAACCTTTTAGTGGAGGATGCCAGAAATTCTTCTCGGTATCCATATCTTTTTCCTTTTTGAACTGATCTTGGGGAATGAGCTCATGTAAACCGAGTTGTATGAGAGTTTTCAACTCATAATTAGTAGGAGGATTCTTGAGAAAATTGTGGATAGTGGTGCTAACTATCTCCTTAATTTGCTTCAGGATCAAGCCCAACAGATGAAGAGGGGTAGTTTGTTCACCCTTGAAAATTCTTTTATTCCTTTCTTTCCAGACATTCCAGATAATGAAGCTTGGCGTCAAGGTCCAGGTTAAATTAAGGAGCTCATTTTCTGAGAAGTTCCTTCTCCACTTGTTTAGGGTGTTAATAACGTTGTCTTTATCTTTGTCTGTCTATTGGAAAATTATGGCAAAGGAATCCCACAACCAGGTGGTGAATGTGTAGTTGTTGAGAATGTGTTCCATTGTTTCCTCTTGGGCTTCACATAGCTAACATCTAGAGGGCCCAATAATTCCCCCTTTTCTAATATTGTCCCAAGTTAAGATTTTCTTGTGATGGACTAACGACATGAATAGCTTGACCTTCATCCATCCTTGCTGGCTCCAAAGTTGTTGCCAGGAATTGTTTGGAATGCAGGAATCGAGATTCAAGATTATCCTCTTTGCTTCCCTAAGATTAAAGGTGCCTTCTTTATTGAGGTCCCATCTTAACTGATCCTATCCCTTTAATACCAAGATTTTCCTTTGTTTTAAAATGCCCATTAGTGCCTCTGTTTTTGTTTTTATAGGACTCTCATCTTTGCAGTCTATGATTCTCCATTTTATCCATTTACCAGTGTCATGAGGAAGAGTCCAGAAATCTTTAACTTTGGTTAATCCTTGGGAGTCAGTTTCTTGCTTGAGGCACATGAAATCCTCTTTTAATAAGATTGGTTCTTGTTGCCATTTATCTTCCCAGAAGAGAGCTAGACCTCCTTCTCTCATCTCCCAAAAATTGTTGTCTTGAACTAGGCTTCTGTTATCCCAGGCTTTATTCCGGATGTAGGATCCTTTTATGTTCCCCGACATTCTTATAAGATCTTTTTTTTTCCAGGAGCTTGCATATTTTTCTTTCCAAGTCATGGCCCATTTAGCTTCAGGTTCCTTAACCCATCTCCACCAGAGCTTGCTCCCAAAACTTTACTTAGAATCTCCGGATCATTTAAGCCTGGGCTCCCATGACTCTTGGGTTTGCAGATTTCTTCCCAAGAAACCAGAGCCCATTTCTTCCTGGTTTCCTCTTTTCCCCAAAGGAAATCTCTCTGAATATTGTTGAATTGCTGCAACACTCCTTTGGGGGCTGGGAGGGCTGATAAAAAGAACACAGGGATAGATTGTAGAACGACCTTGACTAGATCAACCTACCAGCAAGGTTCAATGATCTGATAGTCCATTTTTTAACCTTGTCTTGCATCTTGTTGAGCACCGGTTCCCAAATACTTTTGTGTAGCGACCTAGCTATGAGCGAAATTCCCAAATATTTTGAAGGAAGGGAATCCCTCTGGAAGCCCAGAATTCTGGAGATATTTCTCTGAATGGAAATGTTAGTATTAAAGAAAAATATTTTAGATTTGGAGGGATTGACTTCCATACCTGACGCCAAGGCAAAGTTAAATAGATTTTTTTTGTAAGCCAAGGCTTCTTTGACTGTAGGAATACCTTGCAACATAGTGTCGTCCAAAAATTGTTGGTGATTCACTGATTGACCATTCTTCGTTAACTGAAGGCCCTTAATTATTCCCACAACCTTGGCTCGTTTAATGGACTTGCCCAAACCTTCCATCATGATGATGAAGAGAAAGGGAGAGAGAGGGTCTCCCTGCCTTAGACCTCCAGAAGGAGTGAAGATGCTTGAGGGTGAACCATTCACTAAAACTAAAAAGCTGGAGGAAGTAACCACAACCATAACCCATCTGATCCAGTTGTGATCGAACCCAAACGTAGAAATGACCTTCTTGACATAGATCTAGTTCACCTTGTCATATGCTTTGGCAATGTCTAATTGCATGATCATACTAGCCTATTTCTTACTGGTAAGCGTATGAACTAGTTCATGAGCTTGAATAAGGTTGTTTAGGATCTGTATACCTTCCACATAACCTTATTGTTCCCTTGAAATTAAAGAAGGGAATACCGGTTTGAGTCTACTGGCCAACACCTTGGATATAATTTTATAAACCACATTGCATAAAGCAATGGGTCTAAACTTATCAGCAGTCAGGGCTGAATCCTGTTTGGGAATCAGGGAGATGAAGGACGTATTGAGGGCTTTCAGAATAGTCCTGTTTCTTTTGGAATGCTCTACCACATTCAGGATATCTCGTTTGACTATGTTCCAGCATGCCTTAAAAAAGTCTACATTGAAGCCATCTGGTCGAAGAGCTTTGTTGTTCTGCATGTCTTTAATAACTTCACTTACCTCATCTTCAGTTACTGGTTTATTTAGGTTAAATTTTTCCTCTCTAGACACCATCTTAGGGATATTTTTTGTAATTTCCTTGATATATTGCTCTTTGTTTAGATTATTTTCCTCAGTGATGCCTCTGAAATGCTGCACCAACACTATTTCTATACCTTTATGAGAGGTCTGAAGTTCTCCATTTTCATTCAGTATCAAAGAGATTCTATTGTGAGCTCTATTGCCTATGGTGGATCTATGGAAAAATCTGGTGTTATGTTCACCTTCTTTGAGCCACTGAACTCAATACTTTTGTTTCCAAAAGATTTCCTCTTGTTTACATAATGTTTCCCATTCATGATGGTATTTATCAGCTTGTTCACTTTTGACTTTATTAAAACCATCCGTGATCAGTGCTTGATAGAGTTCTTGGAGTTTGATTTCCACAGATTTTTAATCCACAAAAATGTTGCCAAACTCCTTCTTGTTCCATTCTTTGAGCTTGAGTTTTATGTGCTTGAGTATTTTATGAAGGAGGAACATTATAGTGCCATGTGTATGCAAATCTTTGGACCACCATTTTTCTATATTGTTGATGAAATTTGGATGGGAGAGCCACATATTCTCGAATCTGAAGGGTCTATTCCTGGGAGAATCAATCCCTTTGATTTCTAATTGAATTGGTCAATGCTCCGAGCCACCAAAGGGGAGAACACTAGTAGTAATTTCTTTGTTTGTGAGCATAATCTCCTCTAATAACAAAAATCTGTCTAATATGGAGGCGACCTATGCCTCCCCTCGTTTTTTATTATTCTAAGTGAAATGACCATTGTGTGTTTCAGATTCAACTAGTTTCATCTCCTCTGAGGAATGCTATTGAATCTTTACTTAGTAGTCTAGTACCACCTTTTTTTTTTTCGAAAGAGATTTAATCATGTTAAAATCTCCTCCCATGATCCAAGGAATTTCATCATGCCTACTTCTAAGATCAACCAAGGATTCAAGAAACCTGATTTTTTCATCTATTCTTTGAGGCCCATAAATGTTAGTGACCAGGAAGGTAACTGATACCCCAACTGGTTGAAAATTTATTGAAAGGTAATTTCTAGATGCCTCCACATCTATTATGCTAACTTTTAATGGGTTCCATAGAGTTAGGATACCTCCCACTATGTTCTCTGTTTCATCTTCTAAAAACTCAAATATGTCAAGCCATTTGCTCTGGATTTGTTTTAATTTATGAATAGAGCATTTTTTTTCTTGAATGAAGATAATGTCTGGCATTGCTAGTTTCATTCTGTTACTTAGCATTCTTTGCTTTGTTTTACTACCTAAACCTCTGATGTTCCAAGATATGAATTTTGATTAAATATTTGTAAAGGAGTAACTTGTTAAGTCTTTTATCTTACTCGAACCTATAATTAGCTTTCCACACTCCATCAGGAGCTAATTTTTATTTTTTCTGCCCCTCTTCTTTCCTAGATTTCTAGTCACTAATAATAGAGTTGCTTTCATAGTTTTCACACCTCGGTGCTCATGATTGTGAATGTTTTTGCCTTTGTCCATTCCTTTTTCCTGAGATTTCCATAAAAACAACTGTTGTATTCTGTTGCATTCTTCTTGAGGCAGAGAATCTTTTCCTTCCTTGGTTCCTTGCATCAAGAATCCTTCTAGATCCAGGTTCTCCTTTTCCAGTATTTCCAGTAGTTCCTAATCCTCCAGGTTCTCCTTATCCAGTATTTCCATTTCTGTTTCAATCGTCATTGGATCTTTTGGATAACCAATATCTTGAGAAAGTTTGTTGTCCTCTTCCTTTTCTTCTTCATTAGGACCTGTCGTCTGAGATTGGTTTTCTCTCGTGATTTCTTCATTCTCTTCCAGCACTTGAAACTTGCTCTGAATTTTCTTCTACGCCTTGTTGTGTTGTTGCTTTGGCCCCTTTTTTCCCACTTTCCCTTTACTTGTCACTTTCTGAAAGCTATCAATCTCCTTCAAGGTATCAGGTTTTCTTTTATTCTTTGTTTTACCAAGAGGGCATTCTCTGAACAAATGTCCATGCTCATGGCATCTACGGCATCTGAATGGGATATGCTCGTAGTCCACTGCCTACACCCATTCTTCATCAAAAACTTCCAAGATTACTTCCTCCAGAAGAGCACTTGATAGATCCATTTCCACACATATTCTAGCAAAGGAGGTATATTTACCCCTTCTTGTGGCTTCAGAAGTTTTGATGAAACATCCTAGTTTGTTGCCAATGGAAGTTAGCAATTTTGCTTGCCAATAATCGAAAGGTAGAGAATAGAGCCTTACCCAAACAAGGAATGAAGTGAAGGTTTCCCGCTCTGGAACAAAGTTCATCTTCCAAGGCCTCATATAAAGACCGGTTGCTGCATAAAAGTAGGGTCCTCCTTTAAATATTTTGTCTTTGTCTTCGATGTTTAAGGACACTAGTGTGAAGAATCCTTTTGACCCAAGATGTAGGTCAATGCTTCCTTTCAGTTTCCAGTGATACTTGATCCACCTATGCAAAGATTTTTTAGTGGGCCAGAGTCCCATGAATTTACAGATAATGGCGTAGGTTCCCATGTGTTCCCTGTGTGCCTGTAGAGTAGGACCATTTAATATTATTCGAGGAGTGATTTCTGCTTTAGGTTTGCAGGGTCCCTTTTGTCTTTTGTCTCTTGCACCCTGACTTTTGTCTTCTTCCTCCGTGTCCTTTGTGCTACTATTTTCCTTGGTCTTGTTCCCTTTTGTTTCCTTTTCCTTATCTTTGTTCGTGCCATCCATAAAAATTTTGCTGCTGATTGTCGGTGTTTTGCCTCTACTAGCTGCTGCTTCTTTGTAGGAGGGAGTCGAGCTCCCTCCTCTTGCGCCCTCCACTAGAAAGGAATACCTACACCATTCTGAAACCCTATTCTATCACTCCAACTAGGCGAGCTTCATCCACATACCAAAAGGTGAGCGGGCTTGGCCCAAGTAAGTATCCCCACGACTAGTCAACGCCCTTGCTCAGGCTTGAGCACAAGATCTCACCGTCTTTACGAGTCTGAATTTACCAACCAGCCACCTCCACTAACCTTTTTTAGTTTAGTTTTATCATTTTCAGGGTCGAAGGTTGAAAAAGGGACACGCGGAACTCAATACAATTTCACTCTATTGAACTAGTTGATAATCAAGTCATCGTGGGAGATTGGGCATAACGTTACCTTGAAGAATCCAATTTTGGTCTAACTTATGGTGTTGGAAAGAAGAATCATAGAGATACCACATGACAAAATTTTAGACTTTGGAGAGCCAAAACTATAGAGTTACAACCATTTCCAGATCGATCTCCTAAAAGAAAGAAAAAGGTGTGTATTTGTTGTTTTAATTGCATAAATTTTGTTTGAAAATTCAATTTGAAGTGATTCCAAGGGAATATTAAAGCATAACCATGCACATAACCATCATATAACCAGCATAGAATCTGTTACAACCCAGTCATAAGATCAAAATAATAACTAGTACTAGTGTTCATCGATCATATAAAAAATAACTTATATTAATATTCAAAAGCCAACCAAGTCATAGACTTCCACATACCACCTGACCATAGATTAGGCTAAACCAAATCTCTTTTTTCATTAAATCACCCTCGTGCCATATAGAAAGCATGAATGTGGGATCATATGGGTTAAACCAAAATAGAACCAACCAGTGTTTCTAAAGGCCACCACCTCAACCCTCAACCACATTGATTTCACCTAAGCTGGTTCAAAAATCACTAACATCAAAACAAGCTTGGATGCCTTTGAATTCCTTAACTAACTCTAGAGGAATTTTCCTAACTCCACCCATCCATCAAGAGTTCCAAGAGAAATCCCATCTCCACTCTTGACCGTTGGGAATTTTCCCAAGAACACCTCAACCAGGATCCAAGTTTGTAAGCTATTCAAAGCTAATCAAAGAGAGAACCCAATACATCATATCTATCCAGGAAATGGAAAGGCAAGGATGAAACCACTGTCAATCCAAGAAAATATCATGCCAATGACAATGAAATGACCAAAGAACCAAATGCATGTACCGTGCATCCAATTCTCACCAAGGAAATTACACATGCAACCTATTACATGCAATGAAATCCAGTTGTAGTTATTGATCCAACCTTATCTCACTACTCAATATTACTTTTCATGTCCTTTAATTTCTTCTCTCCAAGTCCAAGTGAATGCTAGGATGCTCCAAGAATTCTCTAAATGTGCAAGAGTCTAAGAGAGCTAGAATGAACAAGCTTTGAGCCAAAAATTGTCAAAATATGTGAATTGTTTGTCTGATGTCTTTTGTCATTCATGTCAAGTCTCTTCCTTCCCTTTTTCTTCATTTACCTTAATTTCCTCTCAAATTTCCCCTGCATGCATATTTGTGTCTTTTCATCTTCCTTTTCTCCTATTTTCCTTTATTTCCTTAATCAAATGCCATTTATTGTCCCTTTTCCTTTTCCATTTCCTTTTCCAATTTCCATAACCATTAATAAGCCACAAGTGATGCCCACTTAATGTTTACCCACCATTCATCTTGGAATACATGTCCCATAACTTTAGTCTTATTTTATTTACATGGAAAATCAACCAAAGGTTGTTACAAACCCCTCCCCCTTGGGGGAACATCGTCCTCGGTGTTCGATGACACTTATGACCATCAAAACATACTACCTATAGAGCTCTATAACACAAATCGATGAAATATTTACAATAAACATACTAAAAACCATGAAAATCATGAAACATATACTACTTATTGGAGCTTTATAACACAACTTGATACATTGTTGACAATGACATGCATACATATATATATATATGGATGTTGGGCATGGA
>APFE030737590.1:0-15310 GCA_000404065.3 Pinus taeda
AAGTTTAGGAAATATTGAACAAGCCATAGAAAACTATAAGGCTTAGACATGATTAGCAAAAACTGAAAAATAAATAAATAAATAAATTGAGGGAGACAATGTTTAGATGCATCTAAACAAAGAATGACTATAGGGTCCTAGTAAGAATATCAACACTATTTGGGATGTCCCTTTTGAAGTATTAATTAAGGTGGTACACAATGCTTATAGACTTGGTCTATCCCCATATATATGCATTTACTCAATGGTGAATGTGGAAAATATAAAAATCTATTAGCCTTCCATGTGGGATCAAGAAAATAATGAGTAGGTCCTAACTACCATCAAGGAATTCGCACTGGAAGCAGACAAAGAATGTGTAGAAGAAGTCCAAAACTTTGAGATAGGGGAAAAATGAACAATGGAAAGTTGGGTTTTAAGGGAAAATTCTAAGTAAGGCCAAAAGGTAATTCAAGAAGAAGTTAGAGGAATAAATTCCTCACCTCATTCATCAAAAGATTTTGTGGGAGAAAAAGCCTCTGTAAATGGAGAGGTGTCATCCATATTGAATCATAATATAATTTTTCTTCTATCTTGGTACTTTATAGGTGGAAAAATTGGACGAATTGGATAGCATGGCCCACCTTAAGGGTAAGTCCTAGTTTTGTGATTTGGGCTTTGGAGACTTCCAAAGTAAAATGAGGCATCAAATATAAATTTTTAGGGTCAAAATTTGTGAGCACATCTCCCAACCTCTTGAAATTTCTTTATACATCAAAAGATTACAAATTATGAAAAAATCAGTGAATCATAGCTATTATGTGGGAGTAATGTCTCCCACAAGTTGAACTATTTTATTGATCGCCATGGTTACACTGAGTGGATGCCACATGAACCCCCATTACTCTCACACGTGTGGATATTCACTTGTTGAATTTAAGAAGATTATAGAGGGTCCAATTCCCTAACACTAACTGATATTTAAGACATGCAAAATCCCTAACCCTCACCCTAGACTAGCAATCAACCTATGTTAAATATTGGGCTACTAGGAAAGGAAGGGGTTCCATTTAGTGTTCATGGAAACTCTATCATGAGAGCCCCTTCCTTTTTACATTCATTTCATAACTAATAAAAAGAGATGAAAGCATAGCCTCACCTTCTAGTTGGGTTTTCTCCCATATTAAGTCTCTCTGTCACACCTAGTGTTCATTTGTATAGATGGTGTGTCCATTCACTTATTTTTCTCATTTTATTTTAGTTGTTTCCATAATTTTATATTTTGTTCTACTAATATTATATATAATATCTAAGGTAATAAAGTGCATAAATGTTATGACAAATTTTCCAACAAATTTTTTAGAGAAATTTACAAATCATAAAACAAAAACTCATTTCTCATATTAATATAAAAAAACATTTTTGACTAAATTCTAAAAAACATAACTTTGAAAAGAAATTTTTTTTTCTAATAATATTAATTTTAACTAATAACAAAAATAAATTATACTAAATTAAAAATTCAATAAAAAACATATTTATCCGGAATTAATAACATTATTTTTCAATTATAAAACTTTACTAATACACTATACCACAAAATTATTATATATTCTCACCCAAATATGCATAATATACATAAATGTGAAGGAAAAGAATTTTGTAAAGTTCCTGTTTGTCTTTAATAAAAGGTATGGTAATATTGCAAGTAATTAGATACTCATTTGCAAATTTAGATATGATATTTATTCTGATAAGACTGAAGTAATTAGATATTGAGAAGCAAGGCAGCCAAAGGATATTGAGAAGCAATTGCAAAGTACCTTAAAAACATTGTGAGCAGTAGTGTTCATTCCTTTGTCGTAGTGCTCACTCTGCCCTTTGCACTCAATCCTTTATCCTCTCTATATGCCAGCAAAGATGCTGGAAGAAAAAAAAAATAAACAAAGCAAGTACTCTTAGCCCATAAAAATCTATAAATAAATAATGAGTTACTTGCAAATTGAAATTGTTTGAAATCAAATCATAATAACACTGCAAATAAACAAAACATGGAGGTGTTGACAAGGAGCTACACTGTACCCTGTATACCTTGTAGAATATTATTCATCCCTTCGCACACAGTGCTCTGTAAGTTCTCTATGTAATAGAAGGAAGAAAAGCTGGAAACAACAAAAAGATAAACAAACCAACAAGATTACCACAAAAAGTCTGACGAAAGTTGCTAAAACGAAAACCAGAGAATTAGAAATCAAATTTCCTTCGCCTTACCCATCCAATCAGAAGAGGGATGGACATTGTGTTGGCCAGTTTGCTTCAGCTATCAAACGACCTAGAGATAAATACCTCTACTTTGGGACTTTTCCCTCTCTGCTTTTTTTCAACAACGTCTCCCTCTGTGCCATGCTCTCGCTGCTCTTTGGCTCTCAGACGTTAATTTCACACAACACAATAATAATAGCTTTTACCTCCTCCAACATGTGAAAAATTATGCAAAATATAGATACTGATTCAGATGTCATGGTCAAATGAATCAACAGCTGAGGGATGTTGCTGGAGTTTCTGAACAAAATGGACTTCAACGAATTCTCCCTTTATTGCCACCTCTATCTCTTTAATTGTTACCCCTGACTCTGCCTACGCTCCTTAAACCACTGACATTTGCTCGGGGGTTTGTCGTCCTATGCTGCCATCGCTTCCTAGTTTCGAACTCTGGCTTTATGTCGTCGACTTCGATGGTGCGTTTAAAGTGTCTATACTACTAATCCCGCGTTGGTGTTAGCGTGAATCCCTTAGGTACACCACACGTCGAACTAAGGCCTACATTATAAGTCTAATAAACTAATGCCTAGATTGTAAGTTACACGTCTAATAATTATTTTTATAGAATCCTTGTTTGTACTGGCAGACCCCAAATATGTTCTCGATGATATTAGTTTAGTGCTATTACATTCATTATCACATAGTTCTGTTATTTTTTCTACATATTATATGATAGGATGGAGTTTAGTATATGAGTTGTGATAGGTTTTACAATATTTAAAAAGAAATAGAGTTTAGTTAATCATTTTAAATTTTTAAAATTATATTATTTATAATTATTTGAAATTTTACTTAATATTATAATTTTATTTTGTTATTAATTTTATTGTTAATAATAATTTAAATTAATTTACAATAAAATTAATTTTATTATATCTATTTCAATATTACCTAATATTTTAATTTATTGTTAATAATAATTTTATTAATTTAATATTTACTGTATAGAATAATTAAAATATTTTTATTATTTTAAATATATTGTAAATGAGACTTTTCAATAATTATTTACAAATTTTGTTATGATAATTTTGATTAATAATAATATGAAAATAAATAAAAAGAATTGATTAATAAAAATATTAAAATATATTTAATTCAATTTTAGGTATATTAAAAATTTATATAAAGAATGAATTAATATGTAAACAGAAGAAAAAATATTAGAAGTAAAATAAATCACAATCATCACATTAAATAGATATTATTTATTTCAATGTCATGTTTGTTAAAAAATATTAGTAAGATTCTTTTTAAAAATTAAAGTTTCTTTTGTCTAGGGGTTTTGGATAGATGGTGATTGGGTGTTTTATTAAGGCACTCCTTGATGTGAAATCATTGGTTCAATTCCAGGCCTAATTGGGGTGATGAAGATGTCGTCCCACCAAACTTACAAAAAAAGAAAATTAAAATTTCCTTCACAATTTGATTTCAAAAAAAATTAGAAATAAATTTTAAAGTTAATAATTTTAATTTTTTCATAAAAATCTTGTGATAACCCAAAAAACAATAGAGAGGGAAATTCAATATATTCAAAATTATTATAAGTTTAAGATAGCATTTTTATTGTACATTTAATTATTTTCTTTTATATAAATAATTAAAAAATTAATAATTTTAAAAAAAATTAATAAATTCTTAATTTCATAATTAAAATATTATACTAATCTTAATATTTATAATTTTCTCACCCAGATGCGGGTGAAATCCGAGAGCCATAATGACGAGCTGACGGAATGACGGCGTTCGGACCAACCAGATGGTGGCCAGTGCACCATCCCAAAGCTTAGTTAAGGCGAACGCAGGCTCACTTGAGGCGAGCACTGGCCTGCCTGCAGGAAGCTTTTAATGGCCGCTCAAGCCAAGAAATGAACGTTGTTTGTTTTAACATGGAACCCATCAATCCCTCAGTAGGCCCTCCGTCCCTCAGCTTTTGCCCGCTCCAAGCCGAAAACCCCTACAGTAGAACAGTTACAGGAAGTCGATGTTGGCTTCTGTGTTGTATTGACCTGGGAAATGGGTATCATTACTCCCATTCCAGGCACTGCCCTTTGAACCTTGTCCAGGAGCCCTCTTTGCATTCTCTGCTTTCCTTCTGAGCTTCCTATTCTTTTGAACTTCTCTCCCACCACATTGCTATGGTTCATCACCGTATGAGGAGCCGTAGAAGAGGTACCCAAGGTGGTAACGCTCGCTCACAGGCAGCGCAAAGCTCTGAATCACCACCACCACCTGCCTCATTGCCTCCTCCCCAGGACAATTCTCCCCCTCCCAGCTTGCCCCGCAAACGTTATCCTCACACTCGTAGTGGTAGGGGTCGTGTGCAGCCTTCAATGGCCGAGCACGGAGATTTCAAGCTTCACACTGCTACTTTTCCTCTGCAACCCAATCCGGCTTCCCACTCGACTCAATTCAGGTTCCAGAGGAACCTGAACCAGCCCATCATAACTGCTAATGTCACCATTGCTTTCTCAGAAGAAGAAGATCAGTACAGTGCTCCTATGCGAAACTCTGAAAAGCCAACTTAGGACAACCGCAGCATGGGTGTTAGTCGTGGTTTTGAGCAGCTCCCGACGAAAGAAGGAAGGGGATCTCGGCGTGGCGGACAGCATGCGGAAGGTGAAAACACTGGCGACACTCGGCAACCAGGTGGCAGCTCAGTCGGAGCCTCAATTTCGATGGCAATTGCCGGCAGTTCGAGCGGCACCCTTTAGGCGAGGGAGCCACCAAGTGGCAAGGCGGAAGGGGGCGTGGCAAAGGAGGTTGAGGTTTGGTATGGGAATGCGTGCCCCATTGTCGAGGAGCCTCCTGACCAGGACGAACCCAAGTGATGCCACGTGGCCATCCATGCGCCATCTTAGGTTTCTGTTGCTGATGGGTTGGGTCCAGTCTCTTGTTGTTTTGATTTTCGTGTACATGATAGGCAGTTCTGTCTTGTTTTCCACTGCTTTAGATGGTGTTGTGTCAAATCTTTCTTCTGGTTTTGTCGGTGTTTTCCCGGTCTTCTGCTTGGTTTTTTGTTATGTTAAACTGGTTTCCTCACATATGGGGCAGTTATGATACTCATAATGAACTACGTTGTTCTGGGCTGAGGGTGCAACCTCTTTGTAATTTATTTTTGTTTCCTTTTAATAGAATTAGCCTTACGGAGAAAAAAAATATTTATAATTTTCTACTATATTTTTATTTTATTTTATTTTAAATTATATTTGTAATTATAAATTACATTTATATTGTTATATAAAAATAATTTTCTTTTATTTTTAATATTATTACATTATTTTTTATTGAGAATAATTACATTATTATTTTTATAATTTTTTAAATTAAAAATAATTTTACCATTACACCATAACAGTAAACATATTAATTATAAAAAACTTATTTCTTTTTATATATATCAACACACAATTTTCCATTACAAATCCACAAATTTAAGTTAATTTAAAGATCTCATATCTTATTACCTTATACATTTCATATTAAAACTCTTTTGCAATTCAAATTCAAAATCCACATTTAGACTACTCAATTATATTATATAAAACTCTAATAAAATATAATACACAATACAAAATATTCTCAATCTATATAAATAAAAATTTAATATATATATTTTATTCATCGAAATTATTATTTTAATGTAAATTAAATTTTTTATTTCATATATATTTCAATTTTTATTAATTAATAAAAAAATAAATTTGAAAATATATTTAATTTATTATTTTCAATAAAAAAAACAAAACAATAATAAATAACAAAGTAAATAATAATTGCTGAATTATTTCTCAGCAATTAATAAACAGGTTAACCTTCTTAAATTTATAATAATAGTTGAAAAATATAATAATAAACCAACTACAAATAAATTATAAACCAACTACATAACTATTTGAATTTAAATTTATTAACAGAAAATTAAATCTTAAAATTTTGATTAACCAAAAGTTAAATATTAAGAATATAATTTCTTGTATTTTATGCTGAACATATACGGCACACCATGCTCAATTTTGCCCAAGCCAGTAGATTGAACATGTGGGTCATGACCGTCACATGGTCCACCTGAGAGAAAATAACAACCTGACACACTGTGCTCTACGTAGATTAAGCAAGTGGGTCGTAACCAGGTTTTTATTGTACACGTTAGATCGAAACGGACAGCGTACGCACCCATACCACGTACGTCCATACATGTCAGCTAAACTGAATAAAGAGAATGGAGCGGGGGAGGGTGTCAGCTAAACTGAATAAAGAGAATGGAGCGGCGGAGGAGGGTTAGAATTTAGGTGGAAAAATTTAAAAAATTTAGTGAGACAGTGTGAATTGTGGAAATGGATTCAGCCCCATCAAAAAAGTCTAAAACACCTAAAATTTTGAAGTTTAGCAACTATAACTTGGATTTACAAAAATCTTTGCAATATTTTCTCTAAATATAACCAGAATTTCCATGAGTTTCAAAGCAACTCCTCCCCTTCGCAAAAAAGAATAAAGAGTATTTTTGAGAAAGCCAGAGGTTTTGAATTCAATTCCCAGCCATGCCTCTGGATTTGCATAGAAAAATGTGTAGAAAATGGTAGTGCGGCTATGTTAAGAAGCTTAATTAGAAAATTGAGGAGGTTAAGTAGAAAAAGATTTGTATAGAAAAATGTGTAGAAAATGGTAGTGCGGCTATGTTAAGAAGCTTAATTAGAAAATTGAGGAGGTTAAGTAGAAAAATGGAGGTTAATGAGAGAAAACCAATGCTCTAATTTATTAGTAGATTTGAAAATATTCTGTAGCTCAGTCCTCTTCTTTTTTTTTTTTTTATGTTCTAAGTCTATCTTGTAGTTCTGATTCTTGAAACTGTTTGGTTGCCTGGAGTTTTAAAATCATATTTCGTTTCAGTTCTTCACCTCACATTATTAAGATTCAGTAATTGACCCACATTCATTCAGTAATTCAGTTTCATTCCAGGTCTTCACCTCACATTCTTTCAAGTTCTTCACCTCGCATTCTTGAAACCAGGTTTCGACCCACCCAGAGTCTTGAAATCGTGTTTCATTCCAGTTCTTCACCTCATATTCTTTCAAGTCGCATTCGTGAAACCATGTTTCGTTCTAGTTCTTCACTTCACATTATTAAGATTAAGTAGTTTACGAAGGACACATTATTAAGAGTCAATAATTGACGAAGGAAATGACCGTAAGAGTGGTTAGAGTAAGTGTGAAACAAGGTAACCTGCAAGTTTACAAGGTAACAATAATCAAACTCCGTTTACAAAGATATATTTATTTTTGGATGGAACACAAAATACGTGGGACTAAAATCAACCAGGATCGTGTATTTGTTTAATAAATTAAGATTATATAAACACCGGGAAACATGGAACTTAGAAAGTTCATGTTCCATTTTTATTTATTTAGAAAGTTGGTTGGTTCAAAGTCTTTTTTAAGTGTATGTTTCATTATGTTGGGAGTTTTTTTGAGTTTATATTTCATTTAGTTTGTTTTTTGAGTTTTAAGATTATTATAGCACTTTTCATTTGTTTTTCTAATTTTAAGATTATTATAAACTTTAGTTTGTTTTTTGAGTTTTAAGATTATTATAGCACTTTTCATTTGTTTTTCTAATTTTAAGATTATTATAAACTTTCATGTATGTTATTTATGGGGAAACAATGTTATTTATTTAGAAAAATTATTTGTTTTAAATCATTCTTAAGCTTATGTCTTTTTTTTATATTTAAAATCTTTTTAAATCTATAAATCATTATGACGATGGATTTAAAAAACATTCACAAGTTAACTTATTCTTCGTTGCTATTTCTTTAATCACTTAATAAAAATATATATAAGATTTTTTATATTTTTAATCACAAATAAAAATTAACAATTATAATACAAGACAAGTAAAAGATATTTAATAACAATTTTGAAATATATTTAAGAGCAGTTTGAGAATACCTCAAGGACATTGCACAGTGCTCCATAGCAATGGTGCTCATTCTTTCCTTGTTATCCTGCTCACTCTACTTTTGTACTTGTTTTCTATCCTCTCCATAGGCTAGCAGAAGGGCTGAAAGCAATTCTCTGACTATGCTAGCAAAAAAGCTAAAAGCAAAAATAAATAAAGCAAACCTCACTTTTAACCCATGAAAATGACTTATTTACCAATTGCAAAAGTTGTTAATCTAATCATAATAACACTACAAATAAGCAAAAGCATTGTATACCTTACAGAATATTATTCCGCTCTATGGTGCTCACTCTACCGTTTGTACTTGTTTTCTATCCTCTCCGCTCTATGGTGCTCACTCTACCGTTTGTACTTGTTTTCTATCCTCTCCACATGCTAGCAGAAAGGCCGAGAGCAATCCTCTCCATATGCTAGCAAAAAGGCTGAAAGCAAAAATAAATAAAGCAAACCTCACTTTTAACGCATAAAGTATTGAAAATGAATTATTTACAAATTGCAATAGTTGTTAATCAAATCATAATAACACTACAAATAAGCAAAAGCACTGTACACTGTATGCCTTACAGAATATTATTCTGCTCTTTGTACACAATGCTATGCAAGATTTGTATGCCTTACAGAATAGAATATTATTCTGCTCTTTGTACACAATGCTATGCAAGATTTCTGTATAGTAGAAGAAAAGCTGGAAACTGAAAATTATTAAACAAACCAACATGCGAAAAGTCCAGAAATAATTAAGGTTACTAAAAAAATCAGAGAATTAAATATGACAATGGCTACTGATATAAAATCAAATTTCCTTAACCTCATACATCCAATCAGAAAAAGAATGGACACTGTGTTAGCTAGTTTGCTTAAAACAAATTCAATTAACATAATAATATGATTTAACTATTAATTTATTTATTAACTAAATTATAATCATGTACTAATAATATCTATTTTATAATATATAATATTCATTTTATATGGTATATAATTATGTTATTTTTTTTTAATAATTGTATAAGAATTATTTAATATAAGTATATATTAATAATTTCATATTATTTTCGTTAATTTTTAACCTGATAATATCTCATTATCATTTAAAGACATCTCTACAATAATTTTGAGATAAATTTCTTATTTCCACATTATTATATCTTGAATTATAGATATATTTAAATAAGTTGCAACATATTTATATTATACTTAATTTTTTAATAAAAATAGGTTTCTACTACACTTATCTTTGATTGAGAATAATTGTATCATTATTCTAATCTATTTTAAAGTAAAATAGTATTATTATAATTTATTTACATAAAAAAATTTATCATTACCAATATTTTATAGTTGAACAATTAAATTATATAAGTTAAACACATTAATTTTATCATTTCTATGACATTTTCACATATTTAATCAATTATTTATATTTATTAAATATATTATATTATATATATATTATATATATATATATATATAAACTATTCTAAAATTTAATTTCTATGCACATTTCCCCATTACAAATCTAGGACTCCAATTTGAATTAAATTCTCCTATCTTACTACCCTATATTACTTGATATTAAAGCTCTTTTACAATTCACATTTATACTACTCATTTCTTTACCACTATATTATCTTAAACTCTAATATATTATAGCCAAAATAATATTATATATATTCAATAATTATGGAGTTATTTTTCAATAACAAAAAATATACTTACCTTTATATTATATTGAACTCTAGTTAAATTTTACTTATTATTGCCAAAATACACAAAATAATTATATATTAAATTATTATATATATATATTTCATCGTTAATATTAATTTCTCATATATTAATATAAATGTAATTTTTCAATAAACTCCAATTACTTTTAATAATAAAATGATAATGACTTTTCATATTTTAGTTATTTTGTATTTGATTAAAAAATAATTAAATCTTAAAAATTTAACTCATTGTACTTTTCTACTAACAAAGTAAATAACAGACCAACAACCTACATTGCATTAATACAAAAAACAAAATAAATCTGATTAAAAGAAGATTAATACAAATTAGCAACCATTAATACAAAGTAAATTTGATTAAAAGAAGATTATATTTTAAGAATATAACTTGAGTTTGTAAGCTGCCACTGAAAATTAGCGGGAAGTCTGAACATGTATCTTGAACCATGCCTGAGCCATTGGATTAACACCTGTGTGGTGACCAGGATCCCACCATTCATGTCAGAGAAAATAATAAACCTTCCACACTTAACTATACATGGTTGGAACAAGTGAATTGTAACCGGGTCCCACTGTACACTTCAAAAAAAATAAACTAACAAACCCATACAACGTAAGTCCACGCTACACGTGAGCTAAAATGAAACGAAGTATTATATTATATGGGTACACCTAATTCACCAGAAGCTTTAACCACAGCCCGTGACAAATTCCGAGCAAACCAGCAGTGGGAGTATCCGAGCGAGCAAGCGGTTTTCCATTCAATTTAGACATCGAGGGTTTACCAGATGAGGAGGACTAATAGGCTTGCAGTGCTCATTAATATTGGCAGGCAAATATTAATAAGATAAACCAACACATCGGACGCACCCATTCCACCCATGTACACGTCAGCTAAGAAAACAAAATGGAGTGGGAGTGGTTTCGACGAATCCAGTGTGGGTTTGGGTTTTAAGAGAGTTAGAGGTTTCAAGTTCAATTCCTGGCCCCGATGGCTCCACCATATTGTTATAGATTTGCATTGAAAAAATTGTGTAGACAACGGCAATGCAGCCATGGCTGAGGAAGCCAAAGATTCGGAAATAAAATTGAGACGGTCAGGTAGAGAAACGCAGTAGAAAGAAAAGATGTCGATGAGCAGAAAATTGTATACGTCAGACCAATGCTCTAATTTATTCGTAAATTAAAAAATCCTCTTACGATTCTATGTTTTGGTTTTCTACGTTTTATATTTTGGCTTTACGCTTTCGCTTTCTCTTTCTCTTTCTCTTTCACATTCCATGATTTAATAGAGGAAATGGCTTCTGAAGGAATATGGACCAAGTGTGAAAGAAGGTAATCTCTGTATAACTTTGGCTAACCCTGCTCATATAATGCTCATAAACCCAGTTCCAATTTACCTGAATAAATTTTATTTGAGGATATCCAAAATGCAATTTCTGAGTTTAGAATCAACCAGAGTTTGAAGATTGTAAAAACGCCGAAAAATGGAGCGCACCCAAGTGTTTGTTTGCCGGGAGTTTTGAGATTATGTTTCATTATGATTGATTTTGTTGAAGAATCACACGCTAACCTAATCCTCATGGCGATTTAGGAAGAAATTTAGAATAATTTACACAACAAATTGATACAATAAATGTTAATGACGGTAACAACACAAGAAAGAAGATATTGAGAAGGAATTGCACGTTTTTTTTTTTTTCTAACAACACAGGAAAGAAAATATTGAGAAGGAATTGCAGGTGTGTTTTTTTAGTAGAAAAAACAGAACATTCTTATATTAGAGAGAGTGTTTTACATATTCTAAGGTCTTTATCTTTGCTATATTTTGTTCGGCTGTTCAATAGCAAATCTGGAACGCTATTTGACTAAATATGTAGACAAAAAACCCCTGCAATCTCGGAATGATAAAACATAAGATGTATTGATAAAACATAAGATGACAATACAGGGGAGAAACTACAAAATCTGTAACTCTGGAGGAATGATATGCAGAAAGGAGTGCAGAATACCGAAATAGTACATAATGAAAGCAAAAATTCAAGGAAGCAGGTTACCTTAGGAGTATCGCTCCATAGCAGTGATGCACACTCTGCCCGTTGCACAGCTGTCTCTATATGTTAGCAAATAATCTGAAAGCAGAAAGAAATAAACAAATAAAGAACCATTACACATCAATTGATTACTCACTGATTGCAATTGAAATTAAATCTGAATAAGAAGAGGAGCGAACTGGAAAGGAGATTGAGAATTACGTTATTTCTTTATTGTCAAAGAAAAACATCAAACAGAAAATAAATAAACAAATAAAACATCCTTAATAGAAAAGGCCTCCAAAACAAAAACCAGAGGATTAGATATGGCATTTGCTGTTGATATTAAGAAATGAAATCAAGTTACATCAACAAATGAAATCGAGTTTGGCAATTGCTGCTGATATTAAGAAATGAAATCAAATTTAAACAAACGGATCCAAATCTCCTCACCTCATCCATCTAACCAGGAGGAATCGAGATTGTCTTGGCCAGTTTGGTTCAGCGATCCAACGGCCCAGAAATACCCTCTGATATTTCCCTCTCTGCTCTTCTTAAACAACTTTTCCGTCTCTGTTTTGCGCTCTCTCTGATTCTCACTTACAAACGTTGATTTCAAACGCACTCCACACATAACCACAACAATAATGATGGCATACAACACAAACAAACAGGCATACCCACACACAGAAAAAAGAACGAACACACAGAAAGAAAAATTGGAGCGCTCCACACATTCAATCATGGCACACCAGACTACCAACGCCTAAGCCTAAGAGGATCACGAGATCGATTTTCTCTCTCCGTGAGGGAAGCTGTGTAATGTTTTAGCATTTGTGTAATGTTTTAGAAGCTGTGTAATGTTTTAAACACGTCTTTTAAACACATCTTTTAAACAAAAATAGACCAAATCAAACGCATAAAAACTTCTACCAAAAGTAGGGTAACCATCAAACTGGAAATACTATACCTAGCTTGGTAAGAAAAGCTTGTGAGTGATTCCTTTTCAGCCTACGTTACAAGTGGTCGAGCTGCCTTTCTGCCTCTGCCGCTGGTTGGGAATTTCGTGGGCAAGAACTAATCTTGGTCATGGGATGCACAATGATGGGTCCGATCTAAAGAAATCCCTGCTTCTGTTTTGGGGTTTAGTTTTCAGAGTTGGCTTTAACAATGTTACAGAATTCCATGAAAGCTGAGAATAACAGTGTTACAGTGGCAGCTGTTGATATGATTACAGTGGAGCCGATGGTTGGGAAAGAGTTATGTGCAGAAGACTTGTTAGGGGGTCAATATGGAAGGAGTTACGGGGACTTCCGTTGGTATAAGGTTGTCAGGCGCATGTGCAGTGTGCATTCTGATGAACCTGCGACTCTGGAATGTAAATATTGTGAAAACCATTGGTCATCCAAGCACATGCATTGTTGTAGACAATGTTTCATCGAGTCCTGGAACCAATTGGAGCTGCACAAGCAGACACTCGGGCTTCACACAGCTGAAGAAGTAGATAAGCACATCACATCTGTGGACAATCGGGAGATGGTGTCAAGCTGGGAACGTTATACACCCACCGAGGAGGACATAGGCAGCGTATTATTGCTGGAATGTGCAGGCGAGAAAATATTGTATACTCGCCCTGTTATTCCCCTGCGTCCTCGACGGATGATGAAAGTCAACAGCCACTGTGGTGGGCGGGCTAAGTTTCAGGCGATTCCTATTTCCAACTCTACTGCAACCTGTTATTCCTATTGCAGTAGAGTTGGAAATAGGAATCGCCTGAAACTTAGCCCGCCCACCACAGTGGCTGTTGACTTTCATCATCCGTCGAGGACGCAGGGGAATAACAGGGCGAGTATACAATATTTTCTCGCCTGCACATTCCAGCAATAATACGCTGCCTATGTCCTCCTCGGTGGGTGTATAACGTTCCCAGCTTGACACCATCTCCCGATTGTCCACAGATGTGATGTGCTTATCTACTTCTTCAGCTGTGTGAAGCCCGAGTGTCTGCTTGTGCAGCTCCAATTGGTTCCAGGACTCGATGAAACATTGTCTACAACAATGCATGTGCTTGGATGACCAATGGTTTTCACAATATTTACATTCCAGAGTCGCAGGTTCATCAGAATGTACACTGCACATGCGCCTGACAACCTTATACCAACGGAAGTCCCCGTAACTCCTTCCATATTGACCCCCTAACAAGTCTTCTGCACATAACTCTTTCCCAACCATCGGCTGCACTGTAATCATATCAACAGCTGACACTGTAACACTGTTATTCTCAGCTTTCATGGAATTCTGTAACATTGTTAAAGCGTAGAAACTTTTTGGCGAAATCATATGATTGATCATTTGTCGACGCGTTTGGAACCAACTAGTGTGGTTCATCGTCAGACAAGTTGAAGAAACAGATCCAGTTAGCGTGTTAAATAGTCTAAGCAGAGACTCCAACGGCTAAAAAGACTAACGGCTAATTTTCAACTTACGAACCCAGTCAAACCTCCTTTAACTAAATTAATATAATATTCTTTTGAAGAAACAGATCCAGTTAGCGTGTTAAATAGTCTAAGCAGAGACTCCAACGGCTAAAAAGACTAACGGCTAATTTTCAACTTACGAACCCAGTCAAACCTCCTTTAACTAAATTAATATAATATTCTTATAATTATTATATATTTACGTATTGGGTAAAAATATAAACAGAAACGGTTAGATATCAATTTTTTTATCAAATAGCATATTAATTAATATTTCCCCAATACCCAATCTAATCAAATATTTAATGTTAAAAAAATCAATTATTTATAAAGTATTAGAACAAAATATAGAAGTCGTTAAATTATATCCATGGTTAGTACCAAACCAAAACCATTAATTATTTAAAAATATTAATATATATATATAATTACCCATCTCACTATAAATATACATATATATATTTATGTTTACAATCCTTCACATTTTATTTTAATGTACAATTAAAATTATATATATATATATTTTTATTATAAACTTTATAATAAAATAATATTCATTTAAATGTATTAATCAGTATTTTCTACCTAAATTAATCCTTAATCATTTTAGTAATAATTTTATTAATGTACAATTATATATAAAAATATAGTATTTTAATTATAACTTTATAATAATATAATTCATTTAAATGATAAGTATTTTCCATACCTATAACATTCCAATAACATTATTATTTAAAGTTGGATAAATTAATATACATATTTAGAATTTTTATATCTTACTTTATTTATTAAAGTTAGTTTA
>APFE030737603.1:5257-28806 GCA_000404065.3 Pinus taeda
TGCCTTTATATTATTATTGTTAGCTCGGCTTTGGTTATATTGTGACCCCTTAGACTCCTATATATAGAATGGAGGTTTTGTCATTTGAATCATCTAAGAATTATTCATTTGTGTAATGTAAAGGAGGTTGCCCCCTCGAAGAGGCTTATTTCTAAGGCGTTGATATATCTTTCCTATCTTTTTGTGAGCTCGTTTCAGAACAATAACCACAACCTTTTTTCATGAACTAAGGTTGCAGTGTATGCCATTGTTGTTATAAGATGGACATTTCTTTTGTTGTTTTCATTCCTTTTTCTCTCCCTCTACTTGGTTTGAAGGTGATGTGTTCACGTTAGGATTTATGAATTCATATTTATAAGAAGATGGACCTTAATCAAGATTGATTATACCACATAATGATCTTCACATTTTATAAGGAATATGTTTTCTAACATGAAAATCCTTGCAATCCGTGTTCTAGATTTTGTATCCTTCGCTTCATACAAACACTTAAAATCAAATATGTAAAATCATCTCATATTTCATTAAAAAATGAAGGAAAGAAAGAAAAACTTTGTTTATTGTAAACAAATTAAATATATACTAAAACAGAGGCTAATAATCCTACACAACATTAGCTACAATAGATTTATATTGAGATCAAAGGAACAAAGTTTTCCTTAACCATAGACCTACGAATTAAAGATTTGAGAATAAAATTAGTGACAAAAATTTATGCCACCTAATAACAATGGAAATGACCTTGTTGGTTTTTTACAACAACATAAATGGCCTTGTTGATCTAGTACAACAATGAAAATCTTTATGGTTGATATTTATAGGATGCTTGCACAAAACCATATGATGACGACTACCTTATAATCATATACTCTCTCAAATTTTAAAACATAAAAGACATTGAGAAATATTGTTCTTAATTTGCATAAGAAAACATTAGAATTTGTAAGATATGGTTACTTAAATTTGGAAAATAAGTAATTTATTGATTAAGGGCTCAATTCACAGAATTTCATAGGGTTTGATTATGAAATTATTTACCATATTTCATTCATAATGTCTTGGTTCAACTCTAAAATTTAGCAACTTAGTGCATTATTTGGTTGAATAATGGTTTTAATTTTTAGATTTTTAGATTTTATTTTGCATATTATCCAAATATGGATTTCTCAAATTTTTTTTTGGTTCTATTAAGCAATATAAATTAACATTTTTCTTTGGGAAAAATCATAATTTTCACTCATATATATGAAAATTATATTTTGCATATGCTTATGCATTCAAGATCCTCCCCATAGTGATATTGCATCATAATAACTAAAGGAAAACTACTTTTCTAAAGTATACTAGCATAGGCCCTTATGCCAACAAAAAAAACAATATTACTTATATCACTACTACTTTGTATAAACTAGAAAGAGACATATAGCTTAAATGTCTCCAAAGATACAATCCACAGTACATTTTAAAAGTCTAGGTGCAGAGGCTTTAAAGTGATATACAAAAACTAAAAGAGGGAGATATGCTAACCAATCTACACCCAAACACAAAAAACCAATAAAAGTATTAGATATAGCTTGATCAGAGCAAAAGTGGGAGTGGATAAATAGTAGGCAAGCCATCTTTAAATTTTTGGGTTCTCCATAAACTTGTTTCCAATTGAATACCATCCTTCGAAAGAAAATTAACTTCCCCATTATGCAACAAGTAAACATGAGTAAAAAATATAAAATGAAAAGATTTGAATTTTGTACCTCCTCATAAATAAACCTCAACATAAGGATTTTCATACTACTACCCATCTCAATTATTTAATCACAATCCTAAAAACCTAAAGCTTTGAGGCACCTTTGTTCGCAGTAATGTATATTACCATTTTTAATATTCAGTTAACTTGTAATTATTTGTTCATTAACCCAAACCTAAAATTAATTTGAAGAAATGAAGTTTACTGAGAAATACAATTCCTCTTGCTCCATAAATTGGTGAGTCCCCCTTACAAACCCCATTAGAGAAGGTCCAAGCCCCACTCTTATTACTAGAATATTTATTATTATTTGAGCCTTTACCTTATGCATAAATTTGACATTTCCCATAATGGACTTGTTGTAAACAAGTCACATTATAAGGGTAAGCTATACTTATCTTTGAATAGATTGGAATTGTAAGCTATCCATATACACCAAGATGTAATGATAAGGATTACATGGAAAGGATTTAAATCAAGCTTGGAAAGCATGTTATTTAGACATATTTCAACTTTTCCCCCTTGAAATCCTTCATTTATATCAATAGCAACATGAAAAAGCGTCTAGACATATCTAGCATAATTACATGTGATAATGACCAATAATTTGTTCACGTACCTTGCGTGAGGAACATTTTCTTAGGCCTTACCTATTCTCCCTTCAAGAAACTCTGAGGTGAGTGAATTATTAATGGTGGTAAACCACATGAAAATTCTCACCTTTAGGATGAATAATAACTATTATCACTTCATTTATTTTTCTTTAAATATGTGGAACATGATTTTAGAGTATAACTTATTTATTTTTATTTTGTAATTTAGGAAAGAATTTAACTTTTATTTCAAGTACAAAAAGGTTATATTTTATATATGAAATATGCACCATCATGAAATTCTTCTCTAGGAAAAACTAAGTGAAGAGAATTTTAGCACTATCAACCTCATATAAAAAAAACATGGTAGTAAGGATATACATCTCTAAACATTGTCCTCAAGCACACATCTTAAATAAAACATAATAGAGTCAAAATAAAAATATAAAATATCACAATATCATTAAAAAAACAAATTTGAAAACATGTAAGGATCTCATTATTGTTGTTTTGAAAGCACCAAATTTTTCTTCCAATAACTCCTAAAATCCTTTTGTTACATCCAAAACTCTTTTAGACAAACTATCATCTTCCATGTCGAGCTTTTTGAAGATTTGCAAAATAAATAACAT
Source organism: Pinus taeda (assembly GCA_000404065.3). Classification (NCBI taxonomy): domain Eukaryota; kingdom Viridiplantae; phylum Streptophyta; class Pinopsida; order Pinales; family Pinaceae; genus Pinus; species Pinus taeda. The sequence goes on from APFE030737603.1 coordinate 8,227, forward strand.
AGAATATAACTTTTGTCAATTTGAATTGATCAAACTATGGTATGAGAATGAAATGTTGCATGTTTATTGATTGCATTACCTTGTCAATAACCAACTTGGTATCTCCTAGTACCTAGATACATGTGATCTCCTATTCAACTGCTAGTTTTAAAAAGATAACTAATGCCTTCCATTCTGCCATAATTTGTTTGTACCTATGATCATTTTATATTTAAATAAAATATTATTGATTTCATTGAGATAAACTACATCTTCAAACCTACACAACACACTAGTACCTTGGTAAGCACCATTAGAAAAATCCCAACAATAAATTTTATCCACCTAGAGATCATTAACCAATCATAGCACTTTTCCCTTTGGGGTGAGTTTATCACCTTGATAATGGAATTTAATTTGTTGGTGCACATGGAAGGGATATATCCTTGCATCATTGGAAAAGCTAGAGTTCCTTTATAAACAAATGTCCCTTGAGGAAATTGGAGGCAATGATCTACGATGTTGAGGAGATCTATCACCAAACGATTTTCTCATACATATGCTAGTAGAGAAGCCTCTTTCCAAGAACCTTTTCCTCTAGATAAGAGGAATATATCACCCAAAACCTCCATTTTATAAAAACAATGAACTAATAACTAGTTAGTTGTTTCCCATCACATTTTTATAATGAAAACTTCAAAGTCCATAATTTTCCCTTCTTTGAAGGATCTCCAATGTCAACGTTTTGATAGCTAGGGATAACTACATACATATTTTGGACTTCAATGGAGATTCAACTTTCTAAATATTTTCCAACCACCATGCTACATCAATTGTCTTATAATTAAACCTACCCTTATAACTAGGCTAGATTGGAATTTACCTACGATTGTGTTTTTTTACCATAAGAAGGAATCATTCTACAATCCCAATCTAATAGAGATCTATGAAATCATCCTTATATAACCCAAATAGATATCACCATCATGTACTTCAAATCTTGGAGACTTACAACTTCATGATATGACCCTACTGGAAATCATCATCCCATCCTTCCAATCCTAGAGGCTTAGCATTCATTTAGCCTTGCTATCAAATATTAATGACAATTGGATTTGCTATATCAATTAGCACTATCCTTCTTTCTTAATGTAAGAAAAGTGAAACATTGTGAGGAAGATGGTTCTAACTTACACATCCCACCCAACGATTAAGATAATCTACCTTTCTTCCATCCCCCACTCTCCGTGCAAGTTGAATCCCAATAAGGGGAAATGAAAGGACTCACAATTTCCAAAGTATTAAAACATTTGTGGATGATTTAAGTAGTGTTTAGATCCACTCTTCAAAATCATACATTAATGCACTTTTGAAAATTTCATATTTAAGGTACTTTTGTAATACAATGTTGTGCCAAATCCCTTTACATTTAATGAGTCTTTAGAGGTTCTTATACCCTAATTCTTTGCTAAATTCATAGACATTTTTTAAGTCCCACCCTCTAGTTTCCTTGGGATTTTCTATATTCTTCCAATCTTGGTGTGTATGTCCTGAGAATCATTGATAGATTTCATGGGTACTTGATAAAGGGAACTCAAAATGAAGGTTTTCCAACAATTGTGACCAAACTTTAACAAACCAAACAATTAGTGATTTCGATCGATTTATTGTTGAGGTTGTATTTTTGACATTTTGGATCGATTTGAAGATCAGATAAACCTTTCGTTTAGAATTTTTAAGTGACAAGATTTCAATTTTCAGAAGATGAAATTACAACTTCTTTTATACTTAAAAACATACACAAGGAGACCATGAATAAAATGGGGAAAAATACAAAAAGAAAAGTTTACACTGCTAGTTTTTTATTATGGTAGCAATGGACAAGTGTTCTAGTCTCTAAGATGTTTATGAGGCTAAGTAACATGAGATCTCCACCCAGAAAATATTTCACAAGAAAATACTTAGAAACAACTTAACTAAATTATTAGCCAATAACTAAATATTTCCTAGGTCTAACTTAGGGAAATTAGTTAATTAAAGTGAATTAATTGAGGGAGTTTGATTTTTCTCTAGAGACTTCTGGAAAAGCTACTTGACATAATAAATATGATCTTAGCCATATGTTGATATCCCATGATGGCTATTGAGACTCCAATGATAGATTATAAGAGAAGGTCAAAGGGTTTGGAGAAGACATTAGTTTATTGAGTACCATTTCAACAATTAGATAGTTGTAAGTATTCAGCAAGGGCGTAGTTGAAGCTAGGGAAGCATTAGTAGCTAGGGTTCAACAAATATTTGGGGGCTGGATTTTGGAGGATATTTGCTTAATATTTTATAGTGCTAGAGTGAGAGTTTCTTAGTGCGAGTTGTCTAAGGAGACCACGTTTCAGTTGTTGGAGGTAGATCAAGTGGGTATATGAGGAAGAGGGAGATATGATGGCTTGCTAGGAAGGGTTCCCAGTGAATTTACGCATTTTGAAGAGCAAAAATGTGTATTTCCCAGAGGTAGTGGGAATAACCTGAAAGAATATCAGTTTCCTGGAGAGGGCCAGATTGAGTGGTATAGGGAGACAATTAGTCACCAAATTATCTTTCTAGTGGAGATTAGTATTTCCCAAAGGATTTACAGTGAGAGGCTGTAATAGCCCATGGTTAAAAGGTCATTCAATAAAATTTAATAAAGGAAAAATAAGACCATGGTTAAGGGACACATATTCCAAGCTAGATCTTGGGCAAAAATATCCTTGTGGGCATCACTGGATGCGTTTATGTCTAAGGGAAATTGGCAAAGGCAATGACTAAGGCATTAAAAAGGAAAACATGTATTTTTGGCACATTTATTTATGAAAATAAAGGAAAATAAGAGAAAAGGGAGATGAAAGGTCACAGGTTGCATGTGAGGATATATTGTCCCCAAAAGTACCATCCAAGATCTTACATTTATGGAAAATTTTAGGGGCTAATATTCGCCTTGTGGGCTAATTTCCATGATTTTTCCACAAAAACAGTTCGCCAATTTCCAATTTTATAAAAGATGATTTGCCCAAATTTTAGAATATAAAATTATTTTACCTTAAAAATCGCCAACATTATATAGAGACTATATATAAAATCATTATAAATTTGAATAATTTTACGAATATATCAATAAGCATTTTATAGTTTGCATATTAGGGATTAGTGAGATTTGCCAATGTTTTTAAACTTCAAGAAAATTTTCCATCCTTAAAATTTTCCTTGCTTGCATGCCTGTTGATCCTTGGAGTACTCTACTAATAATTGTGCCTTCCAATCCTTGGTGATGTCCATCAGTGAGAGTGTCGTGGGTCTCATGGATAATGCATCTTCTACCACATTATACTTTCCCTTAACATACTCAATCTCAAAGTCATAGACCTAAAAATTACTATCCCACTTTTTTTTCCTCTCCTAAAGCTCCTTGTCTCCAAAAAGAATGGAAGATTGTTGTGATTAGTCTTCACCTTGAACCTGTTGCCAAATAGATACTATTAGAATTTGGACAACAAATGCATTATGGCCAACATATCTTTATCATAAATAGGACAGAATCTCTCATGTGGTGGTAGGTTCCGGCTCTCAAATGCAATGGAGTGGCCTCCTTGAGTCAATACTGATCCAATGCCCTCTCCAGATGCATCACACTCCAATAAAAAGGGCTATGAAAAATCCAGCAAGGCTAGAATTGAAAAACTACTCATCACTCCCTTGAGACGCTAGAAGGCCTCTTGTGCCACGTTTGTCCACTCAAACGCCCCCTTATTCGTCCAATCTATGAGGGGTGCTGCCAAATAAACCCCTTACAAAATTGCCTATATTAAGTTCATATGCCTAAGAAATTCCACAACTACGTCACATTCCTAGGTGTAGGCCAATCCAAGATAGCTCGAATCTTCTCCAAATGGACCCTTACTCCATCCTCTCCAATCACATTTCCTAGATATAAAATATTGTCGAATAAAACTCACACTTGGACATCTTGGCATAGAACTATTGTTCATTCAAGATGCACAAGACCTCCTCCAAGTGCTATAAATGCTCCTCCCATGTCTTGTTGTAAATCATAATGTCATCTAAAAATATCAACACAAATGTACACAACTTCTTATGGAACACATGGTTCATACAAGAATATAATGTAGCCGCTGTGTTGGTTAGCCTAAAGGGCATCATAAAAAAATCAAAATTCCCACGATGACATCAGAATGCAATCTTTGAGATGTCATGCTCCCTCAACCGAATATGATGATATCCTAAGCATAAATCTATCTTAGAGAAGTATTTAGCTCCTCTAATCTCATCCATCAACTCATCAATGCATGAAATAAGGTATCGGTTCTTTAGTGTCTTCTTATTCATGGGCCCTGTAATCGATGCACATGTGAAGCGTCCTGTCCTTCTTCTTCACCAGCACAATTGAGGAAGCGAAGGGAATAGAACTGGATATGATGTGTCCCAAATTCCAATGCCAGTAGCTCCTATATGGCTCTCTCTATATCATCCTGATAGGCCTTGGGATGTATGTAGGATGTAGAGATGACTATGTGCACACCCTCCTCCATCTCTATAGTATGCTTAAATCCTTTATCTGGTGGACGTCCTTGAGAAATGTCATTGAACACTTCCGAATGCTTCTTTAGCAGTGCCAAAATTTATGAATGTGGTTATTGTTGCTTCCCTGTCTCTACTGCTCGTGCTATGCCATTGTGCCTCTAATCGGCATCCAACTTGTGTGCTAATACTATATGCAGTGAATATGAGTGCATGCCCCTCAATAATAATGGTCTCCCATCTAGTCCCATGAACTCCATCTCTAACTCCTTCCAATCAGTGATGATGTGTCCCAAAGAATATAGCCACTAAAAACCCAACACCACATTTGTGTTTGACACATCAACCACAAAGAAATGATCTGTCATTAAATAATTCCCCATAGTCAGCATCAAGATGGGATATAATCTAGTGTACTACATGGTTCGATCCCCTAGAACAAGCACTAAAAATCCCTCAAAAGTATCAATGTGTATGCCTCTTCACGCCACCATTTGAGCATCAATAAAATTGTAGGTAGCCCCACTGTCCACTAGCACCGAAGCATGTTCTCTCTACACTATGCCCATGATCTGTAAGTTCAATTACTTTGACACTCCTCGAAGTGAATCTATGAACCCTCTTGTAAGCAAGAGAATTCCCCCTATAGGAGGTGGTGGTTTTCATCCTCCTATACCCTGTGGCTCACTATCTCGTATATCAGAGTGCTTCTCAACATCATCCTCAGGATCACTATCTGAAAACATTTTGATGTAGTTGGCCTTGATCTTGGTGCATTTGTGTCTTGGTGCCCACAACTCCTAGCATGTGAAACATATTTTCCTCCTCCTGCCCTTTAAGTCTCATCATTTAACTGTCCACAGCATACGATCTCCCTATGTGACTGGGGTTTGGTGTGTCTACCTCTCTGAGGGAAAACGATCTTCATGTGTAGGTGCTCCTTAGACTTGGAGATTGTACCCCGCAAGTCACTCACTTTTCTCACTGCGTCTTGCAAGGAAGTGGGTCTATTTGACCTCACAAGCCCATGTAAAGGCTTTTCCTAACCCTCCATGAATAGGAAGACCCTCTTGGACTTTGATAGTTATGATAGCATCACAAACAATCTCAAAAACTAGCTATGTATTGCTCATTGCTACCTATATGCTTGAGATGTTTCAACTCCCAGGGATGTGACTCAAGGTCTCTCTACTCAAAATGCTCCAACGCCCTCTTGGTAAACTCCTTGTAAGAAGTTACTTCGAAGTTCCACAATGTATCCAATCCATGAAGCCAGTAGTTGTGTGCATACCCCTCCAAGTGTAAAGTGGCTGACTTAATCGCTTGTACCTCTGACATATGTTTAAGATGGAAAGAGGTGTTTATGTTCTCCAACCATGCCTTCACAGTTCATTTAGAGGACCCACCATATGTAGGGAGGTACAATCTACCGATCGTGCACTCCAAGTTTGAGGTTTTCCATGATGAGTCACCTACTCCCTTGCCTCAATTTTTATGCTTGAGATGGAATAAATCTACGAAATTAATTTCTTCATAGAACTCTGCCCCCATGGACTTCCACTCTCAAAAGTAATCCCCTATAGTCATCTCCTTAGCATCAGGTTGTTCCCCACTCCTGGGAGCCAAAAATGTAGGCAAGGTGGATTTGGTTGCTCCGTAGTGGATAAGGGTGTTTTTCTAAGGGATGTCATGCTTCGTGTGGTGATATGCTCCTGAAATCTCACCTCCCATAATCTCCATGTGGTTGTCCCTAATGCGTTATTTCCTCAATTCATCCATCACCTTCCTTTTCCCTCTCACAACATCATTATGCCCTTTCACCAAATCATTCAAGGCACTCAAGATGCTCTTTATTATTGTGGCCATCTCATCCTTGCTACTATCTCCCCTTTCTACTGTGTTTACTCCTTGCTCTAGAGCCTCTAAATCTGGGTAATTTTCAGCTCCCACTCTCTACTCCTGTACTTGCACCTTCTTTAATTGATGTTTTTCTTATCCTCCAAGGCCATATAAAGAAATCCTCCCACAACTGGCTATATCACGTCGTTGATACCACCGTAATATCCCAAACTAGGAAATGCCATGAATATCGGAAACATAGACTAGAACAATTTTACACAAGAAAAAATGGATCAGTAAATCATAGAGTAGCATCAGTAAATCTTGTCCATTGTATTAAATATTTCTTGGATCTGAATACAATGGAGTAGAATGGTAGAACCTAGGCTTGCTACTGCAAGCATGAAATACCTAGGTGAATATCTAAGAAAAATCTAACTGGAATAGGCCCAATCTATCCAAACGCATTGCCCAAAAAAATTTTGTTGTTGTTGCTGCTGTTTGAAGAAAACTATGAAATGATCCCTCAATAATGCTCCAAAAATTCAAAAAAAGTAGGAGAAGGATCCTTACACCCAATCCAACAAAACTTATAAAAATATCAAGTTGAATCCACTAGTCACTAAAACCCCCAAAACTATGTGTGGCCCCTCTCAATCTGTCTATGAACTACTGAAATCCATCCACAGTAAAATGCACAATTTTCCCAAAGGGAAACTTCTCCAAAACCCCACGAAATTCCTTCCTCAAACTCCCAGCCAAAATCAACTCCAATATTCGGCGTAATAATGTTGCTCAACCCCTGTGCAGAAAACAGTCAGTAAACCCCAATGTAAGACCAAAGAAGAAGAAATTCAGCCCACAAATATCCAAAACTTCTAACCCAAAATTTCCCAGCATCAACTTGTCCTTCTCATAGGAAAATCTCCACAAAATGGCCAGCTCGAAAGACAATTGCTAGATCCTCAAACCTTAGCGTAATCTTCCACTGCATCCTCCAAAAAATCGTATAGGCTGAAGAAAATATTGCAAAATCCCATAAAAAAATATTGAAATATCCCTGCAATCTCTCTCCTTGAGTGGCACTCAAAGTCTACTGAAGAGGAGCTGGAATTTTTTTCCTGGAAATCCCTTCTGCTAAAAAACACAGGTTGACTTGGCTAAGCAGCTCCAGCAAACCCTCTGATTCTAAAAATGAAATGCCAAGGTGATCCAAAAATGAGACTCTTCCATTCCCTTTATAATTGTTTCTTAACCATCCTTGTTGACTCCTCCAATTCAACCCCCCCTTGCTTGACCCCTCTTTCATGTGGTTCAATTTCTCCTAAAGAGTTCAATTTTCCTTCTTTAGTGACCCCCACAACTTAACTTCACTTTATTTTTTCCTTTTTTTCTTGAGTGAAACCTTTATTTCTTATCAAAATTAAATTTGAGCCTCCACAACTTATTTATCCTAAGTTTTATTTATCAAATATCATATTAATCGCCAAAATTGTAAAAATAAGATTTTTTTAGCAAAATTTTAATTGGGGACATGACAAGTAGAGTGATGGACAATGATTGCCGAAGCATTTTTTTTTTTTTGTAGATATATACAACTTCTCATTGATATAGGGATATCTATTTGCAGAGGGAGGATGAAGTCTCTCCAATAGTGTGAATTGACTGAGGCAAAGGGAGTTGTTGGGGCAACAAGTACTTTGCTAGTTAGATCAAGTTGTAGAGGAGAAGCAGTCTCCAATTTGATGGTTTGATTTTTGGGTGGAGGCCATAGTTTTTTCTCAGTGATGCTAGTTTGTTGGAGGTTTCTAGAACGCAGTTGCAAAGGTCAGTTCAGGGTCTCAAGGGAGACCAAATTGATTTGGAGGGGTCAAGTAGCTTCCAGGAGGTCAAATCAACTAGCAAAAGTGAAGAAAATAATTTATTGGAGATGTGCTAATTCATGCAACTAGTTATATCACATATGTCAGACATAAACAACGTGGATTGGTTTGACTACAATGTGTTCCCATAGATCAAAAAGTTGTTGATATACTCACAATAGCCTTGGGTAGGGAAAATATTATCTACTTGAAGGAGTAGTTGGGAGTAGTGGAGAACACCTTCCTCGTTAAGAGGGAGTGTTAGTTTTCTATTATGGTAGCAATGTATAAGTGTTCTAGTATTTATGGTGTCTAAGAGGCTAAGGACATGATATCTCCAAAACCCAGAAAAGATTTCGTGAGAAAATACTTGGAGACACCTTAATTAAAATAATTAGCCAATAATTAAATATTTCCTAAGTATAACTTAAGAAAATTAGTTAATTAAAGTAAATTAACTGAGGGAGATTGATTTTACTTTAGAGTCTTCTGAAAAATTTAATTGACGAAGTGAAGATGACCTTAGTCATTGATTGAGATGTGATCATGGTTGTTGAGACTCCAACAAGAGATTATAAGAGCAAGTCAAAAGGTTTGGAAAAGACATCAGTTTATTGAGTATCATTTTAGCAGTTTGACTACCCAGTTACAGGTATTTAGAAAGGGCATGGTTGAATCTAGGGAAGCATTAGTAGCAAGGGTTCAACAAAATTTTAAGAGTAATATTCTAGAGGGTATTTCCTCAATATTTTCCAGTGTTAGATTGATAGGAAAGGGAGGTTGAATTTATCTATAGAGGATACCATGTCAGTTAGTGTGAGTAGTCAGTTTCCCGATGAAAGTTTCCAAAGGAGACCACGTTTTAGTTGCCGGAGGCAAGATATATTTCTTGGAGGAAGAGAGAGTGGGTCTAGGAGGCAAAGGGAAGCATGACCACTTGTTGGGAAGGGTTTCCATTGGTTGTATGAATTTCTGGGAGCAACAACGCATATTTCCCAGAGGCAGTGTGAATAACTTGGGAGAGTGTGAGTTGCTTGGAGAGGGCCAAATCGAGTAGAAGAGGAAGGCAATTAGTCTCGAGATTATTTTTGTAGTGGAGATCAGTATTTTCCAGAGGATTTCTAGTGAGAGGAAACTAGTTGTAATTTCTCAAATTGTTGAATAATAATAAAACCCTCAAATGTTGCACTAGTTTTCCTTTCGGGATTTTTATAGGGACTATTGTCTAAAAACAACAGTGTCATATTTTTGTGTGGGTTTGCATTATTTTCTTAGTTCCACATTTTATATTCTATAGCGTATTTTAATTGTGAAGATTGTAGTTGTGAATTATTTGTTATATTATGTAATATTAATTTACAGAAGACAAATAAACTGCATAAGTTAGGAGAATATTATCCAGTAATTGCAATCATGGAAATTTCACACGCACTACATTTTCTTGAACGCAATGTTATTTAGCTATTAGTATAGAGCTCGCATGGTGAGGAGGTGAGTTTCATACTCTACGCACCTAGGTTCATCCCTTGGGATAGAGGTCCCCACTAAGGTACCTCTAATTGTTTGGGTCTTGTCTAAATCTCAAGTTTTTGGTTTATTTAATGTTTGGCCTTTTGGATATACTCCTGAAGTATGATAATCATAAAAATCTAATCCAAAAAGTTTAATTTTAGTAACAATGGTATGTTCTATGGTTGCAACAATTAATTCAATATCCTTTTATTATCCCAATGATAATTTCCCCTTATTTTTCAATAGCAATCACATTAACCATTAATCACATTGAGAAAAATTGTAGATATAACATAAATAATAAAACATAGAAGACAAGCCAAGACAAGAGAACACAATAATTTGGCTCAAGCCAAGGAAAAACTCCAAGGTGGGGAAAACCCTTGATCATTCTTATTATTATAAATATCAAAAATTTAGTAGAGAGAGAATACAATAATAAAAGTCAAAGTCAAAACTAACTTGCCAAATCACTTTCCAAAACAACCCTGTCAAATTTGCAATTTTTTGCTTTGAGTCAACATCAGTCAAACAACCATAACTAGTCAATAGTGCAACAACAAACAATCCACTAAGGAGCTTGGTCAACCTTGGTTAAATGCGGTATGATCAATTGGTCAGGATGCCTTTAAAACAATCCCAAAATTCCTCCTTAAATTTGGTCAAAGTAAAATTCAAATATGCTGCAAAACCCTAGTTTCAAGTCTGAAGTCAACACAGTCAAAGTCAATAGAATGTCTTGGTTTGTGTGCCCAGAAACTCGGCCTGCCCAAACAAAAATTCTCCCACAAAATCGAGTTCAAAAGCTACCCATAAACTCAAAGTCAACATTGGTAAATGCTTGGTCATACTACAAAAAATTTCTTGATTTCAGCCTCTTGATATTTGACCTCCTTTCAACCACATGTGTGAAGATAACAGTTTCCAAATAAGGTGTATTGACCAATTGAATGAGGAGAGAGAAGAATATGTTGAGTTGATGAGGTTCTAAATGAGGTTGTAGGTCACTCTTATTTATATGAGTCAATATGGGTCAAAATACATGTCTCTTGGCTTCATAAACCTACATGATAATGTGGTCGACCTTGACAATTTGCACATGTATGGGCTTCACTTCAAAAATTCGTTTCTCCTTATTTAATTTTAGTGAACCTTACGTCAATTTTAGTCCTCTTGAAAATAGGAATTCAATGTAATAATTATCTCCATCAAATGAGTTGTTCAATGTGGAATTTGACCATAGTTTCCAATTTTAACACTCCCTTTCAACTACGGAGAATTCCACCTACCAATCCATCCATCATCATGTCATCATGTACTATCATTGAATTTTGTCTCATCTCTGCTGAAGAAAGATATAGATAATAAGAAGGATTGATCAAGAGTGAGCAAAAATACCTTACCACTCTTTACTGACAAAAGTCAGTCCACATAACCAGGGGTAGAACTCCAATCTGACTTTATCCTGAATGATCAAGTTCTTGAACATCATGCATCCTAGAGATAGGGAGTACGATATTACACAATGCATCTAAATGTAGTGTTATGGTCCCTATCCTCTTTTCCCAACTCATTGGCCAAATGAGACTTACATCCCAAAAGTCCCAAATTGCAAGGTTAGGATGTATACTGGGGCAACCACAAGATAAGGTGAAACACTCATCCTGCTTGTATTTCATAAGAGAAGGTGAACCACTCATCCTATGCATATATCATCATCCACAGGGGAAGGTGAACCACTCACCCTATGCTCTCATATATCATCATGGGGTATCACAGGGGAAGGTGAACCACTCACCTTGTACACAACGTACCTATAGGGGAAGGTGAACCACTCACCCTATGGTTGCACATAGCTCCAAGAAGTACCTCGGGCCCCTAACAGCTCTCAGAGCTCAATATCCAACTCAAGCGAGAGCCTCGTGGGAGTGTCCTTCAATGACTCCAACCTCTATATGAGGGAAATGAACTTGAACTTACCAAGAGGATTCATGACGATGTCAACAACCTATTCATCTATCCTCATATGATGGAGCCTTATTGCTCTCCATAGTACCATATACCAGATAAAATGGTACATGATATCAATATACTTGGAGCGGTCATGGAACACGGGATTCTCTGAAAGGTGAATCCCACTCTGATTGTCGCAATAGATCATGTTGGTATATAACACATGCTTAAACAACTCACTAAATAGCTTCCTCAACCAAACAACATCACAACAAGCCATACTAGTTGTAATACATTCAACCTTGATAATGCTTAAAGCAACCGATTTCCACTTCTTGCTCATCCAAGAAATGAAAGAAAATCCCAAAGAGAAACAACATCCTAATGTGCTCTTTATATCCATCACACTGCCAACCTAGTCAATATCATAATATCCATGTAGCCTCAAATTCCTGGCAGTGTATCTTAGTCCATAGTTGATAGTGACACGAAGATATCTTAAGAGATTATTTGCAACAACCGTATGTATGTGACGAGGCTCAACCACATATTGACTCAAAGTATTTAAAATGAGGCATATGTCTGGCCAGGAGTTTACCAAGAACATTAGGGCCCCGACAAGTTGTCTATATTTAGAAGTGTTTGCTAATTCAGGCCAATAACACTTCCACATAGCTTCTTGAAGTTTAGTTCCAGTGGAGTAGTGACAAACTTGCATTCCACCAACCCACATTTTTCTAACAACTTCACAATGTATTTTCTTTGATAAAGGAAAATCTCGCATGGCTTTTCTCAAACCTCCATGCCTAGGAAGTAATACATCAGCCCTAGGTCCTTCTTGCATTGATAAATGAGAGGGTATGCATCATTCAAAAATAGATCATCAACAGAAAGGAAAAAAATAAGAGGCATGTCCTTTTCAACCTTGAAGTATAGATTTGGATTAGCATAGCTTCTAGTAAATCCCAACTTCATAAGATAACTATCAATTCTCTCATACCAAGCCCTAGGTGCTTTCTTTAACCCATAAAGGGATTTATTTAGCCGACATACATGTGTCCTTCTATCTTGGACTTCAAACCCCTGAGGTTGTTCCAAGTAGATTTCCTCCTTAAGTGAGCCATGTAAGAAAGAATTCTTGACGTTCATTTGATGTAGGATCCATCCTTGATTTGCAATGGTAACAATCATAGATCAGACAGTGGTATATTTCATGATAGTCCACTCCTTCCTTTTGAGATGAGCCATGAGCTACAAACTTGACCTTATATTTTTTAGGACTTCCGTAAGCTCCATGTTAATTTTGTAGATCCATTTAGAAGTGACCACAAAATTGTCCTTATGTCTAAGCACCACGTCCCAAACATCATTCTTCATGATTGATTCATATTCCCCACTAATCACATCTTTCTATACTTGGTGCTTTATAACTTCTTCGAATGTGCAAGGTTCAACTTGAATAATAGTACTCATGGCAGCCAAGTACCCTTGATACCTGTTAGGTTTCTTATTTTCACGAAATGTCCCTCTTGGAGAGGTATGAATTTTAGCATCTAGAAGTGTAACCTTGAGCCATAGTGGTATTTTCCTTGAGGTAGAGGGATCACTAGGAGGCGGATCAGTAGGATCCTCTAGGCCATCAAAACTAGGCATTGGCTCATCCATCAGAGGTTCTTCTTGTGATTTAAAAGTATCATCATTGCCCTTCCTTGACATGGGAAGGTCTCTAGCTTTCTCGAGGGAAATTTCTTCATCAAAGGTAACATCTCGACTTATTTCTACATCTCTTAGACCAGGTACATAGATTCTATATGCCTTTGAATTTTCACTGTAGCTAATGAATACTCCTTTCTTCCTAGAAGATTCTAATTTATTCCTTTTCTCTGTAGGTACATGAAAGTATACCAGACAATCAAAGATTCTAAAATGAGAAACATTAGGTTTCTTACCAGTGAAGACTTCCTCAAGTGTCTTAAAATCCAAAGCTTGATGCAGGCTCCTATTTTGAACATATACGACAATGTTGAAGGCTTCTCCTCACAAGAATTTCAGTAGAACTTGATCATAGATCATGGCACGGGTGGCTTCCATGATTCTTTGATTCTTCCTTTTAGTAATGCCATTATGCCCAGGAGTGTATGAAATAATTGTCTCCTTCTTAATACCAACCTCTATGAAAAGGTCATTAAATTAATTTTATTCATATTTGGTTCCATTGTCGGTCCTCAACGTCTTTATCTTCTTCCTTGTTTGATTCTCCACCAATTATTTGAAAGAATAGAACCATTTGAACACTTCATCCTTCCTCTTCAAGAAATAGATCCATGTTTTGCGTGAGAAGTCATCCACAAAGATTGAAATAATATGTGTACCCTCCCAATGAAGTTACAGGCAAGGCATCATACATGTTAGAATGGATCAATTGAAGAATATTAGTTTTTATGCTTTAACTAGAAGGGAATGGTCCCTTTGTATGTTTCCCAGATGCACATCCATAACAAACTCCTTCATGGTTCATGTTAAAGTCAGACATCCCTGTGACCATCTTCCTTACCCCAGGTAAGGCTTTGTAATGTAAGTGGAAAATCTTTGGTGCCATAGCTCACATTGAAGAGAAGTATCACTTTCCATAGCTCCCAAAGGAATTCCACCAACTTGATAGAGACCATCAACCCCAAATCTAAGAGTAAATGCATATTTAGGGTTTCTATGCCAAATACATACCTTTCCATCAACGAATGTTACTTTGAAGCCTTTTTCTTCCATCACAGAAATAGACACCATGTTCTTCTTCAAATTGAGCACATACAATACTTCTTGTAAATGTATGTTTTGACCATGATTCAAGTGAAGAGTGATAGTTCCTATCCCTTTCACGGGTTAGGTGGCATTATATCCAAGTATAATATTTAGATTAGTTTTATTCTCAATCAAATTTGTGAGCGCCTCTTTGTATCTAGTCAAGTACCTTGAGACTCCACTATCAATTAACCAATGATCCAAAGTATCTAGAGGAGAGGCAGTAGATAGAGCAGGAATAAGATAAAACTCATCTTGTTTTTGTACAACATTACTTTCATCATACTTGGAATTTCTTGTTCTTTTTGGAGGTATTCCATTTCCATTTCGAGTAGCTGGAGAATTCCTCTTTCCTTTATTATTGAACCTATTGTTCCTTTGATTTCCATTTCTTTTGTAATTGTTGTCACCATCCGTTGGAGCATTCTTCTTGTGAGGGCACTCTCTAGCATAGTGGTCGAACCTCTTACAATTGTAGCATCTTCCTTTGCCTCTTCCTTTGAATCTCTTCCTAGATCCTTGACCCTGTTTCCTTGGACCAACATCATTCTTCCTCTTTGCATGTGTAAAGAAAGCAGTAGGTTCACTTCCATTTTTGGATTTATCTTTTTCCATCATTCTTGTCTCCTCTTGAATGCATCTACCCAATAACTCATCGAAAGTAGGTATCATGTCATTTTTTAGAATGGTGGTGACAAATACATCCCATGGTTTTGAAAGACCTCCAAGAGAAATGAGAGTGACTTCCCTATCAACAATAACTTTTCCAATATATATCAAATGATTCTTGATTTGAGTTATTCTCATGAAGTAGGATTGGATAGACTCCCCTTTGTCCATCTTGATATCCTTCAATTTGTTTTTGAGAAAGAAGATTTGATTTGCATTGTTCACTTTGAACATCCCAACCAACTTGTCATATATTTCCTTATAAGTTTTCAAATCAGAAATATAGGCAACCAAATGCTTTTAAATGGAGTCAATCAAAATTTTCTTAGCTTTGACCTCACATTTTCTATACTTTGTTTTCACAATAATAAGTGCATTCGAAGGAGGCCCCACCATTTTTCCTTGCACATAGTCCAATACTTCATGCTCCTCCAAAGTCAGGTCCAAAGTCATCTTCCATGCATGATAGTCCAATTTGTCTCATTGAGCTTGTCCTTAGTCTTGAAGTAAGATATAGAGGCCATGGAGACTTGTCAAATATTCTTTGTCCAACATATATCTTAGTGATTGCTTTACTCTCTCTTTCTTGGGTTTTTCCTCACCTAGGCTCTGATACCATGTTAATTTTAGTTAACAATGGTATTTTTTATAATTGCAACAATTACTTCAATGTCCTTTTATTAGCCCAATGATAATTTCCCCTTATTTTTCAATAGCAATCACATTAACCATTAATCATTACATTGATAGTAACTATAAATAGAACATAATCAATAAAATGCAGAAGACAAGCCAAGACAAGAGAACACAAGAATTTGGTTCAAGCCAGAGAAAAACCCTAATAAGGGGAAAACCTTTGATTAATTCTTCTTATTATAAATATCAAAAGTTCAATAGAGAGAGATTACAACAATACAAAGTCAATGTCAAAATTGACTTGCCATATCACGTCCAAAACAACCCTGTCAAATCTGCAATTTTCTGCTTCCAATCAACAATAGTCAAATAGCCCTAACAAGTCAACAGTGCATTATCAAACAATCCACTAAGAAGCTTGGTCAACCTTGGTAAATGCGGTCTGATCAGTGGATCAGGATGCCTTGAAATCAATCCCAATTTTCTCCTTAAATTTGGTCAAAGTCAAAGTCAACAGAATGCCTTGGTTTGTGTGCCTAGGAACTTGGCTTACCCAAACTGAAATTCTCCCAAAAAATCAAAGTCAAAAGTCTCCCATAAAGTCAAAGTCAACACTGGTCAATGCTTGGTCAAACTACACAAAATTTCTTGATTTCAACCTCCTAAAATTCAACCTCCTTTCACCCACATGTGTGAAGAGAAAAGTCGCCCAATAAGGTGTAGGAACCAATCAAATGAGAGAGAAGAATATGTTGAGTTGATGAGGTGAAATGAGGTTGGAGGTCACTATTATTTATATGAGTTGATGTGGGTCAAAAGACATGTCTCTTGGGCTTCATGAGACTACATGATAGTGTGGCAGACCTTGACGATTTCCACATGTATGAGCTTCACTTCAAAAACACATTTCTCCTTTTCCAATTTCAGTGAACCTTAGGTCAATTTTGGCCCTCTCGAAAAGAGGAATTCAATGCAATAATTCCTCCATCAAATGAGTTGTCCAAAGTGGAATTTGGCCCTAGTTTCCAATTTTAACAAGAACTAGCCCAAATCATCTCACCTAATCGTGAACCTAGCTTAAGTCTTCTCACATGGAGAATATTAACCCAATATTACCTAGAATAAAAACACTTAAGATATCCCTATTTTGAAGAAAAATTTAAACCAAAAGCCAAAGCATAAGTGATAATCTCACTGTACAATTAAGTGATTGGGTAGTTCCTCCAAAAATAAAAGGCTCAATGTGAATTTTCCCCTCACATGTGTAGCTGGCCAAAAGATAGTTGTTTCTATAATATTTTAATGGCTTTGTTTAACGAGGCCACAAATTCCCCTGTAAATTTATTTGTTTTTTCAAAAAATCTGACTATAAGAGTGTTTGAATTGTTTTTTTTATGATGGAAATGGATTTAGCACTATCAAAAACCCCTAGACACCCAAAATCCTGAAAGTTGACAACTGTAACCCAAAATTTTTGAAATCATACCGAAATTTCCACTATTTTCCAAACAAATTTGTGACATCAGGTCACTACTCTCATTCTAATAATTTTTAATAGCAGAAAACTAAATGATATGAACTAACATAAAAATAAATAAACGGATTTTTCCAACCATGCATAATTGACACAACCCCAAACCATAGTTACCAAATTCGAATTCGAGTTCGATTCAGATTCGAGATAAATATTCCGAATGAATAAATTTTCAATTTGAAAAAATTCTATAGATATATCTTCTAAATATGTTTTTAAATATAATAGTTTAAAATACTTTTAGCGTATATTTTTCCTTTATTTTGAATTTTAGATACACTATAACTGTATAAAAAATCTTCAGAACCAAATCCACTGAAAAATAATTTACACTCACCTCTTCCCTCCAAACTATATACTCTTTTCAAAAACCTATATTCTTAAAGAATTTTCTAATTTAGGTACTTCCATTTCTTTATGTGCATTTCCCTCCAAACTATATACTCTTTTCAAAAACCTATATTCTTTCTTTGATTACAAAATTTTATTAATATAAAATCCTTGTTTATTTAGAAAATTAATATTCAAATTTAGTTTATAGAAAAATCAACCTCTGGTCTTTGAAAAAGGAAATTTTCTAATTTAAATACTTCCATTTCCTTCTGTATCCTTCTATATGAGGGAAAAAAATCTAACCAGAAAATATTGTGCATTTCCCTCCAAAACAAAATACTCTTTTCAAAAACCTATATTCTTTCTTTGATTTCAAAGATTCATTAATGTGAAATCCTTCTCTATTTACAAAATTAATATTCAAATTTATTTTATAAAAAAATCAACTGCTTATTTTTGAAAAAAAAAATATTTTAATTTAAATACTTGGGAAAAATTTAACTAGAAAATAAGATTTAATAACATCAATGCTCATAACTTTATAGCTTACCTTTGAGATTGGAAATTTTGGTCATAACTGTTATTACTCATTTAACCTATAAAATCTAAGTAACCCATAAGTCTCCTAATTTTTATGTTTTTAGCTCCGTGCATACTATAAAGCATCAATTTTTTGTGTTTTTAGTTGGGTGCATGCTATACTGCAACAATTTCTATTTTCCTATGGGTGCATGCCATACAACAGCAAACTATTAGTGTTTAGCCAATGAACAATCTACTCGGTGAATCTTTTGTCCTTCTTTGCTGCTTGACATACTGCGACAACTTTTGTTTCTCATATGCCATTCTGTAACAATTTTTGTTTTATTCAACCGCATGCCATACTACAACAAATATTTTTTTCTCTGCAGCATGTTATACCGCAGCAATCTATTTGTTCTTTAATTAATAAACCATGTGCGGCCATTAACTATGCCAGGTAATGAACCATAGATGCGCCCAAATTGTTAAGCACCTACACTAAGAACCGGATCGAATTTTATAGAATTATTCGGGATTCGAATCGTAGGAACGAATTTTCTTATTTTTAACCGTGATTCGGCCGTATTTGGTAACTATGCCCCAAACCTCTTTTTATTTTACCATATGTTGTACACTGCACAGCACACTCCAAGTCCACTGAACATAAGTCTCTACATAAAAAATTCTCAAACCCACGTTAACTGCACATAGACTTCTACAGAGAAAAACCTCAAGTAAAATTCTCTCCACGTTCGCTGGAAAGCACATCCCACTTCAACTGAACATAAGTCTCTTGTACCTATTATCAGGATCCATCACAGGCTTCTTCCATTGTTGAACGTTACTGAATGGAGAACGTGCCAGAGATTGTGTTGTCAGACTCAGGCTTGTAGAGCTCTTTTCTTAGTTAAACTACAACCTGTTTGAGTGCCATGTCTCCCACGTTGAAGTTGAAATGCTAGTTGCTACCAGTGAGCAGGTGAGTGCTATTTGTAAAAGAATTGTTTGGAAAAGTAAAGCGCTATGTTTTTGAAAAAGTAAACGAATTGTCTAGAAACATGACAGATAGTAACTTGATGTCACAATTACGCTGCGTACAAACCCATAATGACATTTTTGAAAGGTAGGTATCTGTGGAAAAGAAGGCAGAGCAAACCCAACACAGAAATTCAATGAATGCCATTGCCATCTCTGTCAAATAGTTCGGTTGAAAGGTAGGTATCAGTGGAAAAGAAGGCAGAGCAAACCCAACACAGTATTCAATGAATGCCATTGCCATCTCTGTCAAATAGTTCGGTTGCAATCAATAGGAAGCAGCTACCAACCATATCTCTTTGTTTTCGATCGTGTCTGATTCCTAATCACCATGACATCGCATCCCAATACCAAAATTTAATTTCGATATCAATAAAATTGCAATGAATATTTCTTCATATGAACATCTATTCAACCTGATTTTATTATCTTTATTTTCTCAATAAATTTGCCACTATTTATTGCTTATATAATGGTTTTTTACCAGACTTTATTATCTTTATTTTCATCAATAAATTTGCTTATATAGTGAATTTTTTTAATGGTGGAAAAACCCTATTTATTGCTTATATGGTGGTTTTTTGTTTTTTTTTTTTTTAAATTTAATTTCGATGTCAATAAATTTGCCATTAATATTTCTCTATCAGTCAAATCGATCATATGAACAGCTTTTCAACCTGATTTTATTATTTTTATTTTCAACAATAAATTTCTCACTATTTATGATTTATATAGTAATTTTTTACCTGATTTTATTATCTTTATTTTTATTAATAAATTTACTCTATTTGTTATTTATATAGTGGCTTTTTTAAGAGTGGAAAAAACTTATCATAATTTAGTTGTCAAATCAACAGTAGGGATACCAATCACCAACTACTCATCATTATTATTCAATGCCACCTATAACTATTAACTTTCACTCCTACGAAATGTTTGGGTCATTGTTTCCTTAAGTGGGTTGTATCTATCAAGACCCATTGTTTCCTTAAGTGGGCCCTATCTATCATGACAATTTATTTCCTTAAGTGGGCCATATCAGTTTCCTTACATTCTAGGAAGACGAGCTCTTAAACAAACATAAGCAATTTTAGGTCATACTCTAAAGAGGGCTCTCAATATTTGTGGAGCTATAGCTCCATTAATTCACTCTGGTAGTATATGTCACCCATTGGATTTAACCAGTACAAAATCCAATAGTTAGCATATATTGCCCCAGTATATTAAGGGAGCTATAGCTCCACAAATACTGGTTTTTCACTATAAACCCTATCCATAGAAACACTTTACAACAACAATTAAAAGAAATAAAATAATATCTACATTGAAAAAAAT